>CAUYPK010008799.1:0-174684 GCA_963574355.1 Loris lydekkerianus | reverse complement strand
TCAGTGAAGTAATGTTTACTAAGCATCTATTATGGACAAGGCTCTGTGTTAGAGCTTGTGGGTAATGTCCTATGTTGCCATTTGCTCAGAAGAGGCCTGGCTTATGTCTATTGTCCCAGCATATACTGGTCTGGACAATATATTTAGTGATCACACCACCCCAAGATTAAAAAAAAAAAAATCCCATTTCAACTCAAGAAAGAAGATTGCTTTTGATATTGGGTTAGGTAAGATTCAGGGTCAGCAGGCATGCATGGGGGCATTTGGAGCTGTTACCAGGAAATTCACCCATGGAAACTTTTGGGAGAAACAAGCAAGCAAACAAACCCTAAACCTCAAACGGAGTCAAGCCATCTCCATCTGGAAGACCTCCTGATTTGCAGGAGTGTCCCTGTAGCTGGTTTCCTGGTGGGAGACCTAGTGTCTGACAGGAGTCCAAGATAACATCATCTTCAAGATGTCACCATCACTTTTTTATTTGGTTTGAAATGGGCTCACACACTTTGACAAGCAATTTCAAGGGATTCTTGTGTCCCTGAGGTCCATCCTCGGATCCCAAGTTTAAAACGCCTGTTCTAGATCCTGGAATGGAAACCATTTTAGAGAAGGCCCTAGGAACTTAAATGTTAACACTGAACATTCATTTTGCTTTTTAAAAGAGTTTGAAACCCTCAGTGCCTTGGAAAAGATGCTTGAAAATGACTTATCTTAGAAGCATTAGTGAAGGGGGGAGGGGTGTTATCTTAGACCTTCTGGATAAGGAGGAGAAACTGGCAGGGAAGTCCTAGCACAATCTTTGTAAGAGACACTTCAACATTCAGTAAATCAGGACTTCTTGGAAGTTTAGCCTGTAATTTATAAATACTGCCACGAGATGGCAGTGCTGCAGTCATATGGCTGTTAAGTCAACCAAACCTTTTGGGTCCCAAAATGAAGCCAATGACGTTCCAGCCACCTTTTTTTGTAACTCAAGAACAAATACAGAGAGCCAAATACTTGCCCACCAAGTGCATACTGCTGTCCTAGGCATTATGAAAATAGAGAAGATGGCTTGGCTCCTGTAGCACAGTGGTTATGGTGCCAGCCACATACAACAAAGGTGGCGAGTTCAAGCCTGGCCCAGGCCAGCTATCCAACAATGGCAACTGTAACAAAAAATAGCTGGGCATTGTGGTGGGCGCCTGTGGTCCCAGGTACTTGGAAGGCTGAGGCAAGAGAATCGCTTGAGCCCAAGAGTTTGAGGTTGCTGTGAGCTGTAACACCACAGCACTTTACCGAGGGTGACATGGTGAGACTCTGTCTCAAAAAAAAAAAAAAAAAAAGAAAAGAAAAAAAGAAAGAAAATAGAGAAGATACATCAGTGTCTTCACATTTCTACTCTTTTTTTCTTCCTCAAGTAATAATTGGCTATCATGGGACTAACTAGATTTTTATTCCTCAAACAGTTTCAACCATTTTCTCTTTCAGAATCAGGTAGAAGTACCTATATACATTTCCCTATAATTTCATAAAATCTGGATGGGCTATGCCTGGTAGTTTTCCCCTTGGATCTCTTGAACTCCAAGATGACAAAGTTTCTTTTCTCTGAATAATCAAAACATAGAACTATTTATTAAACTAGCCAACTACTACACAGATGAAGAAGTATTATGAGTCACTAAGGAGTTCACTAAGCTCCCTTCTTAAGCTAGAGGTGGAGTTCCTGCCTGTCTCTCCTCCCCTTACCACACACACACACACACAGGACCATTCTTTAGGCTATTGAGAGGTAGATCTACTTCCATGAGGAAGTATGGCTTAGGCATTGAAGGAATTTCTCTCTGATTATCTCTCAAAGAATTTGTATTTCCTTCTATGAATCCCCAAGTCCTTATGATCTGGCTTTTAGCATAAATTACCTAGTATTTTATCTACTTGTGTATGTATTCTGTCCCACAGGTCAGGGGTGTGTTTCCATCTGCTAGGGAATCTTCAGTAAAATGCTCAATAAGCAACACAGGTTGAATACAACAGTGAGCAGGATGTGAGCAGTCACAGAAGGATGGGGAGTGGGGTAGCACACTGGGCAGAAGAAATAAGAAGCACAAGGACACCCAGGCAGGAAGCCCCAGGCACTCATCAGGGAGGGTGACTCCTATCAGTGCAACCAGGGACGTGCCCTGATGGTGCAGGAAGAGAGGAATCTGGGTGGATAGGGAGCAGACAGACTGAAGGGACCTGAATGCCAACTTACAGCATCTAAGCTTGGTTCAGTAGGCAAAGGGGAGCTAGTGAAAGTTCCAGGTAAAGAAGATTTCAGCAAGATGCAGAAAGGGCAGCATGAGTAAGCAGGGACCAGTAGGTGCCCACTACACCCATGCAGGGGTGAGATCATGAGAGGAGCAAGTGTGCAGTACCATCGGCAATGACAAGGAGGCGCAGACTCAAATGAGACAGCTAATAGTAGGATGGATTCTCAGAACCCAATGACCCCACGTGGGGTGGCCACGGAGAGTGACCTGGGACCTATAGGAAGATGAGGTGGTGGCATTGGGGCCAAGACATATATTCAAAAGGTATCAAATGTAAACTTTTAATGTTATCTCCATTTTGAATATGCAGTTACAAAGACAAACACAAACAAGATTCCAAAAGTTATATAGAAAGGCAAAGAAACATGCATAGCCAACATTATTTTAAAAAAGAAAACCAAAATTAAAAGACTTGCACTGCCTTATTTTAAGACATGCTATAAACTATAAACTATGGTACACAAGACAATGTGGAATTGGGAAAAATCTAGACATATAGTCAATGGAGCAAATCAGAGAGTCCAGAAACAGACTCACTAATCAATTGTTTTTTTTTTTTTTTTTTGAGACAGAGTCTCACTCAGTTGATCTGGGGTTGAGTGCTATGGCATCATAGCTCACAGCAACCTCAAACACTTCAGCTATAGCGATCTTCTTGCCTCAGCCTCCCAAGTAGCTGGGTAATCAACTGATTGTTGACAAAGATGCAAAGGCAATTCAGTGAAGTATTTTCAACAAATGGTGCTGGGATGACATGAAAAAACATATATTAAAAAAAAAAAAAAAAAAAAAAAAAGAACCTATAGTAAAAAAGAACCAAGCATTAAAATTAACCTAAAATAATCATAGACCTAAATATAAAAACTAAAGGCATAACATTCTTACAAGGAAACAGCAGGCAAAATCTTTGTGACTTTGCTTTGTTAGAGAGTTCTTAAATATGACACCAAAAATATGATTTATAAAAGAAAAAAATAAATTTGACTTTGTCAAAATTAAAAACTTTTTCTTTGTTAAAGAATAAAAATTCAAGTCACAGAATGAGAAAAAATATCTTTGCTAATCATGACAAATAACTTGTATCTAGAAGATACAAGAATTGTCAAAACTGTCAAAACTCAGTAATAAAAAAGCCTAATTTTTAAAAATGGACAAAAAGTTTGAACCAATACTTCACCAAAGAAGATATGCCGATGAAACACACACATGAAAAGATGCTCAACATTTTGCTTCATAGGGAAATACAAAACTGAAACTATAATTATGTACCTTTACAGATCTATTAGAATGGCATATATTTTTTTTAAAAAACTGACAATCCCAAGTATTCTCAAGGATGTAGGAACAACTCACCTACGTTGCTGGTGGGAATAATAAATAGTACAGCAACTCTAGAAAATGGCTTGTCAGTTTCAGATAGTTATATATACACTTGCCACACGACTTAGCATTCCCACTCCTAGATATTTATTCTGGAGAAATAAAAATTGTTCACATAAAAACCCATCCACAAGTGTTTACAGCGGCATGATTCATAATCACCCAAATTGGGGATAATCCAAATATTCTTCAGTTGGTGCATAGACAAACAAACTTTGATATATCCATACAAGGAATAAACAAACTGTATGATAAAAAAATAATAATTTTAAAACTCGGCAATAAAAAAGATGCATGCAGCAGCTTGGAACCTCAAAGGCACTGTGCTGAGTCAAAAAAGCTGTGATCAAAAGACTACATACTAAATAATTCCATGTATATGGCTTTCTGGAAAAGGTGACAGGGACATGTGTTAGGTTAAGTAATCACTCTCCTCCCCCTCAAAAGTTATTCACCTCCCACTCCCTGGAGGCCGTGAATTTTAACTTATCTGGAAAAAAGAATTTCATGGATATTATTAAGTGAAAGACCTTGAGATGGGGCCATGATTCTGGATTATCTGGTTGGGCCTTAAGTGAAATCACAAATGTCCTCATAAGAGACAGGGAGAGTAAGATTTGACACAGAGGAAATAGCAATGTGAAGATGGAACAGAGAGACTTGGAGATGCTAGCTAGAAAGAGCAGATTAATGTGCCCACAAGCCAAAGAATGCTGGCAGCCCCAGAAGCCAGAAGAAGCAAGGAATGGATTCTCCTGCAGCACCGCCAGCGTTGGCAGTATGTCCTATCGACACCTTGATTTTTGCTCAGTGATGCTGATGGACTCCAGAACTCTGAGAGAATAAATTTCTGTTGTTAAGCCACTGAGTTTGTGCTAATTTGTTGCAGTAGCCATAGGAAATTAATACAGGACAAAAACAGATCAGTGGTTTCTAGAGGTTAGCATTCTTTAGGTTGTTGCGATAGTTCTGTATCTTGCTTTTGGTGGTGATGGTTGTAAGAATCTAGGCATGTGTGAAAATTTATAAAACTGTATATCAAAAAAGTTATTGTATTCAAATTTTTAAAAAATCAATAATAAAGAAAAATTTTAACAAAAAATACTGGGGCCTCAAAAAGAAGTGGCCTCAGCCTCTCCTAAACTCTGAGAGGCCCCAGAGCAAGGCTGAGGGGAAGCTGGGTCTCTAGGCTATGTGATTCCGGGACCATTCTGGGAAGTGGAGGAAGGGGCTAGTGTGTGGGTGCGCGTGTGTAGGGAAGGGACCATCAGGCTTGTTCTGGACACGGGGAAGTTGAGAGACCTAAGACTACCCGAGTGGTGATGTGCAGCAGACAGTTGGAAAAGGCATCTTTGAGAGGCATCTTCAGAACTGAGTGTGGGAAGCAGGCGAGTGCAGTGGTTATGAGTGGAGGCTCTCAGACAAGACGACGTATATGAGCTGTGTGACTCTGTTAAGTTACTAGGTCTTCAGTTGCCTCATCTCTAAAATGGGACCTACCTCACGTAAAGGATTCCATGAAGCAACGATAAAGTACCAGACTTCATGCTTGGCGTGTGATAAAAGCAGGAAAATGTGAGCTGTAACAATTGGCAACAGGGTGATTAACCTTGAGGTGACTGAGAATCTGATTTGGGATCACTGCAGAGATAGCCATCACAGGAGTGTGTGGGGCACCTGCAGAGATAAAAGGTGACTGAGAATCTGATTTGCCATCATTGCAGGGACACAAGGACAGGCAATCACAGGAGTGGTGTGGGCCAGCTGGAGAGACAGAAAGAATGGCAGTGGGGGCAGAGATAAGGGGCTATCCCGGGGCAGTAGGGGGTGGAATGGTGTGTTGCAGTGTAGTTTGCAGAACTACTGTAACTACCACAAAGGCCGCGCTTGAAAGGCAGAAAGTTACCACAGTGAGATCAAGGCGTCAACAGGGTTGGTTCCTCCTGAGAGTTCCATTCTGCGTCTCTCCCTTAGCTTCTAGGTGGTTGAAGTGCTGCTGTAACAAACACTTAAAAATGCAGAAGTGGCTTTGAAATTGGATAATGGGCAGAGGCTGGAAGAATTTCAAGGTGTGTGACAGAAAGAGCCTTGATTGCCCTAGAAGAGACTGTTAAGGGTGCTTGTGGTGAGGTCTCGGACAGAAATAACAAACAGGTGATTGGAAACCCAGGCAAGGTGATCCTTGTTATCTTTACACTGGGGAGAAGAAACCTGAGGGGGCCTCAGCTGTGAAGCAGATGTTCTCTAGGCCTGTTGTTGTCCCACCCTGGGCTCAGCCCCCGGAAGGGAACTGCTGAGGTGTGGGGAGCATTGCAGACAAGGGGTTTCTTAACAGTGAGGAATCCTGAGGGCCTGTCTCCAAGTTCCTCCTGCGAGCCTTTGAGCCTTTGTTTCCCACACACTCCCCTGCGCTGCTTTCTCCAGGCGCTGCCTTCCAGCCCGCCCCTTTCCGCCCAGGGCTTTATGCAAAGGACATTTGCCAAGGCCTCACAACCGCGGCCAGGCCCAGAGAGGTTATCAGATTTGTGAGAGACACACAGCAGGCTGGAGGCAGCTGTGCTCCGGGCCTGGTCTCTGACCCCCAGCCGGGGCCCGAGTTGGGGACAGACACTACAGCCCGAGGCTTTGGCTTCTGATGGTTCCTGATTCAGGAGGCTTGGCCTGAGGGAAAGAGGAAGCTAGAAGCAGAAATACCCTGAGTTCCCCGATACTGACCCCAGCCGGAGAGCATCTGGTCCTAGGGAGCCCCAGGTCCCCAGGCGTTTGGGGCACCCCACGGCAGGGCGAGGCTTGGGCCAGCGCCGGCGCCCACAAGGGGGCAGTGGCGCCGCGCGGGACGGGCCACCCCGGCGGCCCCGGAGGTCTGCCGTAAGGGGCAGGGGACTCTGCTTCCTGGGGAATTCCGCGCCCCCAGCTGCCGGGACGCTGCCTTCAAGTACACGACTTCCACTCACATTGCTTTCCTGGGCTGGGGCTGGGTTTGACGCTGGAGGAGCCCCCGATCCCCTCCCTCAAAATCGCTGCAGCCCCTCACTCCGTCCTCCCTGGGCCACCCACTTACTGCCAAATCCACGCCAACCACCCTATGCTCATCCCTGGGCACTCTGGGCACAGAGGGCTGCTCCATGCTGCCTTTTCTCCGCAGCTTAGAATTCAGAGTGAACAGCCTCTCCCGGGGTTCTCAAACAGTTCCTCTGGCCCTCAGATCCCTAAAGGGCCCAGGGAAGCTGTGGGGAGCAAAGTGGGCTGGGGAGGGAGTGGGCAGGACTGCGCCCCTTCCCTCACTCCTTTGGAGACCCTCTAGAATTCGCTGTTGTGTATTTTCAGTTGTTTCTTAGGGTTTCCTTTGAAGAAAGGGCTTCGCCACTTGGGGGGATGTCTTTGTGAAATCACTTAACTAATACATCCTCTCCATTTCACACTTGAAAAAACTGAGGCAGAGGCAGAGACTCATCTGATGCACACCTCCAGAGAAGCAGAGTCACCCCTGGATCCTAGAACCTTCATCTTCGGGCCACCCCGGAGGGAAGAGAGGGAGACAAGTGGGTGTGGGATGGGAGAAGAGGAACCATGTAACCATCAGGAAGATGAGAGACGAGCCCAAAACCCATGAAACTGCACCAGTTGAGAATGTCATTTGCTCCACAAATACGAATTGAGCACCTGCTGTGTGCCAGGCATCCAGGCAACAGTGAACAAAGCAGGATGCAACAGTGAACAAAGCTCCTGGAGCCCTCCTCCTCCTGCTTCTCCACGGAGACATCATAATGGGTGAGAAGGGGCCTGCCCTTTGGGGTCCACACAGGGTGAAGGGATGGACAGTGCAAGAGCTAGTCACTGAGTGGCTGGGCAGGAGGGGAGGGAGCCAGAGGTCCAGCTTGAGCCCAGCCTACAGTGGGCACCCTCAACCCTTACTTGGCCCATAATCAGGTTCGCCGTTAAGTGATTGCCTTAGGCCCCAGATCTCACCCACCAGCCCTCTCTGCCCCACAGCAGAGGGGAAGGACTCTGGGAAGTCGTAACTCTGGGGAGTCAGAAGCCTGCAAGGCACCTAAGTCATATCTGTTAACAAGGATCCCCAGGCCGGACCTGCCTGAACTCCAACGCACAGAGTGCTATTACCTGTGCCTTTCTATAGAAGCTGCTGCAAAGTCAGGGAAAGCAGACTTACCATATAGTCAAGATGTACACATCACTCAGCATGGAATATTCCTCATTCCCAGGTAGATCAGCTTCTCAGGGAGCCCCATACTGACGGGAGATGTGGCCCTGTCCTCAGGGAGCCCGGGTCAGGGGGAGGCATGGCTCCAGTCTGGGGTGGAGAGGTACCCCACCTCTGAGAGTCTGTGGTAGAATTTCCCTCCGCCTCCATGCCACTGTCTTGGTGCCTCTCTGTCCCTATCTTTCTGCATCTGTCTCTCATGCAGGTGTGCTCACACAATCACACACTCAAGTGCAGACATTCAGAAGGAAGTCTGAAAAGCTCTTAAGACCAAAACTCAATAAATGCCAAGATCACAGTCCCAACTAGGTGGCGAGGCTTCACCAGCTGACCCAGCCTCATCTCTGTGGTAACCAGGATGGGGTGACAACCCAGAACTCTTTCCTCCTAGACTTCCAGGCTCTGATGTCTGGTCTGGCTGCTGAGGAACCAGGACCTGAGGAATTGGAGCATGTACAGTGACTAGAGACATTGAGAGACAGGGTGACGTGTGAGCAGTGGGGCTGACACACCAGCTGTCCAAGCTCCTCATGGGGGCCAAGCCAAGAAGAAAAGCTCTGCTCCTACACACACTTGTCTTGACTCCAGAACCCTGGGAGAGAGGAGAGCTTGGTATCCTCCAAGAATGTGTCCCTTTGCCTTGTTTGGGCCTCCAAACTGGGAAGATCAAGGGTGTGGGCAGGGAGGGACCCTAAGTGATTCACAAAGACATCCCCCAAGTGGGGTTCTACTTTTAGGCCCCAAAGTTCAGAAAGCACCTTCTTATCATGTGCATAACCCTAGTTACTTTCTGTCTCAAGAAAAGGGACACCCCAATTCATTCATATACATTATGGAAACCATAAATCATGCCCTGGAGTTAACACTGTCGAAATGAGAGGTGGAAGAAAGGAAAGATTCGTGAGTGATCTGGGAGGCAGAGAAGCTATGATATCCCTTGTCCAATTGTCTCCTTAAACTTAAGACTAATTCTTTTCTTTGCAGCCCTGTCTAGAGGCAGAGGGACAAAGAGTTTGGCATCTCTAATTACAGAAGCTCAAAATGTCAAGATGGCCTCATGTTCAGTGACAGGTCATGCTGCCAGAGATGGAGAACTCATGCTCTTGTGAAGCTGCCCTTGCTTTGCTAAATGGGATTTGGACTGGGAAGCTGCTTGGTCCCCTGCCTTCCACCTGTTCACATATGACTCTGTCAAACAAGGTGGGTCCTAGAGCTGAGTTTCACTTTACATGAAGCCCCAGAGCCTTACTGGTTGAGTCTGGAAATTGCTTCTGGGAGCACAGATTAAAAAGATGAGAATTTGCTGTGAAATGACCCCCTTGTGCACCCAGGCTGCATGAAGGAGATGAGGGTAGTATGGTGAGGAGGCTGGGATCTGAGCTGTAGTGTGGTGACAGTACACTGGCCATCAGCTCTGCCTTGTCCCATCAACAGGGTGACGGTAGGAGGCCTCTGCCTGGGCCTGGCATGGCGCCTCTTGCCTTGGCATTTCCCACGCATAGATTATGCTCTGTCAGACTTCCTGTGCAGGTCTGGCCAGTCCTGAGCCCTAGGGGGCAGGAGGAGGTGTGTATGCCCCATGGCTACTCTGCCTGTCTGGTGGGGAAACAAGATGTTTATTCATTGAAGGCAAAAGGAGAGGGGCAGGGATGAAGCTGCTCGTACCGCTGCCCTTCCTTCCTGCCGCTCTCCAATACCACACATACCCCGACGAAGAGCTCAGAGTGCTACTTAGAGACCCAGACATATACACAGGGCCACCCGGGCACCGATACCAATGACCCCATGGGCAGAGAGAGACACACACAAACATACACCATACAACAAGGGGACCCCTGTGGACAAGCCTGCTTTCACTTTTCACATACACACAGTCTTTGGGTTTTAAAGTCTATTAACCCTGGAAAAACACAAAGTTAAAGTGGTGGCTCTGGTCCAAGGATGTCACAGCATCCACCAACGCCAAAACAGAGAATCAGCCTTGGGAGGGAAGGAGGTGGTAGCTGGCGGCGGGACAGGACATGCAGGGTACAGTTGCCACATCTGTGGGGTGGCACCTCTGGGACTGACAAACTGGGCCTTGATCTTTTTGTTTGTTTGTTTAGAGACAGTCTCACTTTATCGCCCTTGGTAGAGTGCTGTGGCATCACAGCTCACAGCAACCTCCAACTCTTGGGCTTAAGTGATTCTCTTGCCTCAGCCTCCCAAGTAGCTGGGATTACAGGTGCCCTCCATAACGGCCGGCTATTTTTTTGTTGTTGTTGCAGTTTTGTCCAGGGCCAGGTTCAAACCCGCCACCCTCAGTATATGGGGCTGGCACCCTACCCACTGAGCCACAGGTGCTGCCCTGGGCCTTGATCTTGAATGTGTCCTGGGAGGCTGATAGAATGAAAGGCCTGCTTCACTGGATTAAGGACCCAGGCTATGGGTCCCTAGCCAGAGACAGAGCAAGGAAGTGGACACAGGGGCAGATGGACTTCTCGAGGGACTCTGAGGCTCTCTTGGGCCAATCTACTAAAAGATGTGTTCATCAGCCAGCAGCATCAGAGTGACAGTGACATGGGAGTGTCTTAGAAATGCAGAATCTTGGATCAAAGCCCAAACTTACTGAATTAGAGCCTGGTTATTCATATACATATGAAAGTTTCAGAGGCACTGCCCTGGTAGCTGCCTGGACCCTGAATGAGGGTTTTTCCCTGGCCGAGGTATGGCTTGCAACATCACTCTTAGTAGACTCTACTCTTGAGTCTGGAAGGTACCTTGTGAGGTCAGCCCAGCTATTTCTCAAGGTCCAGGTGGGCTCATTTATTCATATCATGAATGTTTATTATGGCTCTGTGCTAGGCATTAGGGTTACAATCATAAGCAAGAACCAGACATCATCTCTGCCCTCTTGGAGCTCTCAGGATTCAGGTAAGCTTCTTGAGCTGCATTTTGAAGAGATCACCTTGTTGATGAGAGAGAAGCACATTCTGGGCCCTGGGAACAGCAAATGCAAAGGCCCCAAGCATGGCTGGATTGTGGAACCGAAAGGTCAGTGTGGCCGCAAGGTGGAGAGGAGGGAAGACCATTGTATCTGATGAGACAAGTCTCCAGTCAGTTCCTGGTGCCTGCCAGTCCCCTTTATTAGTGGGTTACAGAGAACTCTAGAATGTCAGAGATAGAAGGAACCTTGGGCTCCATTCAGGTCAGTGCTTTGTACCTGGCTTCAAACATCAGCTCCCTTATAAATTACCTATAAATTTGACCTTTATATCACTGTTTTCTTATCTGAAGAGTGTTGGGGGGGCATGTAAGAAGTGACATCTGCTTCACTTAAACTGAGAGTGGGTTCTATAAAGGTTCATAGAGGAGTAATCTCAGTTAGGACACATGTTAGGCTGCTATTTAAAAGAGACCCCAAATAAACAAGATTTCATTTCTCTCTCATGTAAAAGTCTGAGTAGATGGTCCAGAGTTAGTATGGCAGATCAGGCAGATCAATGGTGCTGGGGAGCCAACCACTTTCTACTGTGTTGCTCTGCTACCCTCAACATGTAGATTCCATTTCATATGGTCCAAGGTGATTTCTTCATCTCCTGCCATCACATCTGTCCCCCCTTCCTTTTAAAGGCACAATCTAGATGTCACACGCCTTACTTCTGTTCATTTCTCATTGGCCGGAACTTAGTCATGTGGCCACACATAGTTGCAAGAGATTCTGAGAAATTTAGTCTTTTTTTAATTGGGCAGTCAGTCATATGCCCATCTGAAAATCCAGTGACTGTGTGAGAGTAAGAGAATGAATATTGGGGAGCAATAGACCTTGTGGCCTAAGGTCTAAAGGCAGAGCTGGAGCCAGGGCACCCATGCAGGTCTCTCTCTAGTCTTCTCTTGGCCTTGAGCTGTCCAGGCCTCTTTCACCAAATTCAACAGGGCTGGGCTGCAGCCTCCTCTACAATCTGCCCCCATTTCTGCCATCCTCAGGAAGTCCACTCAGCCTGTGGAGGCTTTGGAAATGGAAGATTGTAAGTCATGGAAGGTGGGCCAGGCCCTTGTCTTGTCTGGCCATACCACATGCTGGGTCCAAGGAGGGTTTCCAGCGGGCTGGGAGGAGAGGCTTGGGAAGAGGTATGTTTCCACTGCCCACACTCACCAGAGCTGCTGCTTCCGTCCTCCGAGGTGGGAGAGGCCAGTCTGGGGTGGTTAGTGGGTAGGTTGTATTTTCATTACCTGCCTCTGAGCCAGGGCCAGGGGTGGTCCCTACAGTCAGGTAAACAGCTGGCAGCAGCAGTTGGAGTGGCTTGGGAGTGCTTTCCTGCCGGATTGTCTGACGCTGAGAAGGCCAAAGCCAACAGCAGCAGATTCCGGAGGCCTGCGTCCCGCCCGCTGTCTGGCCGCTCGTCCAGCCTGCTGCTGGCGCTGGCTCTCTCGCTGGCCTCTGCTCCCCACTCTTGTTTTCTCTGAGGAGGATTAGGGATGGGGTGAAATAGAGGTTGTGGAGAGCAGGGCTTCTCTGCTTCAGCACCACCGACATTTTGGGCTGGATAGTTCTTTATTTTGGAGGGGCTGTTCTGTGCCTGGAGGATATTTAGCAGTATCCCTGGCCCCTACCCTCTAGATGCCAGTAACACCCGTACCCTCTCCTCCAAGTTGCCAAATGTCTTCAGGGAGTGTGGGGCAGGGCGTTGGGGGGTGGGGGATCAACTTTGAAAACCACTGGTGTAGGCTGGGCACAGTGGCTCACACGTGTAATTCCAGAACTTTAGGAGGCTGAGGCAGGAGGATCACTTGAGGCCAGGAGTTTGAGAGACCAGCCTGGCAACATAGCAACACTTCATCTCTATTAAAAAAAATAGCTGAGTGTGATGGCGGGCATCTGTAGTCCCAGCTACACGAGGGACTGAGGTGGGAGGATTGCTTGAGCCCCGGAGTTTAAGGTTGCCCAGTGAGCTATGATCATGTCACTGTACTGTAGCTTAGGTGACAGAGCAAGACCCTGTCAAATAAATAAATAAATAATACACTAGTGTAGACTGGAGAAGTTCTAATTTACCAAAGGAAGAAGTTGGGGATAGATGGATAGGCAGAGAGAGGAAGAGAAAGTGAGCTGCAAAGAGAAAGAATGGGGTAGGGTGGGGGGGTACAGAAATAGGAGGGAGAAAAGGAGAGAGGGATACTGAAAGTGAGCAAATGGGATCATAGAGAAAAAAAATGGAGCAAAAGGGAGAGGCAAGTTCAGAAGGGCAGTGAGTGAGGGCCAGGGCCTTGGGAATTTATGAGCAGCCCGTCAGACCCCAAGGAGTGTGCCAGAGTCTGGAGGTGTGATGGGAATGGTGTGGGAACTGACTGGGTAGAGGGGGCCATCTCAGAACTCTAGTGTTGTGGTCAAAATCGAGAACTTGGATTTTCACCCTCCAGCAGCCATCCCACGGAGCGAGATTTTAGAGGTCATTACTTTAAAGGGGTCAACTGGCCAGACCCCAAGTTTCTTGGCATCCCTGGCCACACTGCTTTCTTACTGGGATCTCTTCAGTGTTTCTTTAAGCCTCAATTTTCACCTCCAGAAAATGGGCCCTTGTATGGAAAACAGACAACTTGTGTCTCTATTCTCTCCTAAAACCCCACTAGTGGAACTGGAGACCATCCTACGTAGAGTATCTCAGGAATGGAGACCATCATCCTCCATAGAGTGTCTCAGGAATAGAGACCATCGTCCTCCGTGGGATATCTCAGGAATGGAGACCATCGTCCTCCGTGGGGTATCTCAGGAATGGAGACCTTCGTCCTCCGTGGGGTATCTCAGGAATGGAAACCATCGTCCTATATAGAGTATCTCAGGAATGGAGACCATCATCCTCTGTAGGGTATCTCAGGAATGGAGACCATCGTCCTCCATGGGGTATCTCAGGAATGGAGACCATCGTCCTCCATGGGGTATCTCAGGAATGGAGACCATCGTCCTATGTAGAGTATCTCAGGAATGGAGACCATCATCTCCGTGGGGTATCTCAGGAATGGAGACCATCGTCCTCCATGGGGTATCTCAGGAATGGAGACCATCGTCCTCCGTGGGGTATCTCAGGAATGGAGACCATCGTCCTCCGTGGGGTATCTCAGGAATGGAGACCATCATCCTCCGTGGGGTATCTCAGGAATGGAGACCATCGTCCTCTATGGGGTATCTCAGGAATGGAGACCATCGTCCTCCGTGGGGTATCTCAGGAATGGAGGCAAAACAGCATATATTCTCACTAATAAGTGGGAGCTAATAGATGGGCACACAGGGACACAAAGTGAAGTAAAGGACATGAGAAACCGAGATGGGGGGAGGAGGGTGTGGGATAAAAACTTACCTATTGGGTACAGTGAACACTATCCATGTAACAAAAACACTGGCACCCCCTTAATTAGTATTTTGAAATTTAAAAAAGAAAGAAAAAGCAAAAAAAAAAAAAAAACACCCAAAAAACAAAAACCACTATTATTAACTATAGTCACAGTGTTGTACAATAAATCCCTTGAACTTAAAAACAAAACAAAAAACCCCACTAAGCTGATACTAGTAAAGCATAACCTGTAAGGGCAAGAAGAGTGGAGCTGGCTGGGCGCCTGTGCTCAGTGGTTACGACACCAGCCACATACACTGGGGCTGCTAAACAACAACGACAACAACAACAAAAATAGCCGGACATAGTGGCAGGCGCTTACAGTCCCAGCTACTTGGGAGGCTGAAGCAAGAGAATCGCTTAAGCCCAAGAGTTTGAGGTTGCTGTGAACTATGATGACATTGCACTCTACAGATAGAGGGTGTCAAAATGGGTATAGGCGAAACTTACTAAAGGCAGGATACAAATGTCTACGTACAATAACTAAGAAAATGCCATGAAGGTTACGTTGAACAGTTTGATGAGAATATTTCAGATTGTATATGAAACCAGCATAATGTACCCCTTGATTGCACTAATGTACACAGCTATGATTTAATAATAAAAAAATAAAAATTAAATAAGGAAAGAAAGAAAAAAAGGAAGAGTGAAGCTGTGGGGTCATCAGACTAATTCTGGAAGCTGAAAGGTGGATAGATGGTTACTTGCCCCACAGAAGCAGCTGCACCCTAACTGCCTGGTGTGGGGTGAAGGATGGCCAGGGTGACAGTGAGGACCAGGCTGCTTCAGGCTTCGGGCTCAAATGGCTCAGCACCTGGAAACACCAGAGATCTTGGAAGGGGGTGCAGGGTGCGGCTGAGGAGGGCAGGCTGGAAAAAGAAGCAGATCCCCTCCCACTTCTTGCAGAGCTGGACACTGCCTTCTCACCCTAGCAGAAAATGGGCTGGCTCACCTCCAGGGCGGTTAACACAGGAGGACTGGAAATGAAGGGCCGGTCTGCACACTGAACGGTTACTTCCTCGAGCCCTTCTGCACTCAGTCGGGACCTTGGAAACTGGTTTATATCCCTCAAAAATTTGGCAGGACCCAGAAAACTCTTTTTCCAGAAAATTATTGAAAAATTGACCCAAGAAGAAAAAACTACAGATACTAATATTTAGGGGCTTCTCAACAAAAAAGTTGGCTTGCCACCAAGTCTACTAGGCATAAGCCTTGTTTATGTACAGTTGGCTCTTGAACCAAATGGGGTGGTACTACGAGGGTCCACTTATACATATATTTCCTACCTCTGCCACCCTGAGACAGCCAGAACCCCCCCCCCCCACTTCCTTCTCCTCCTCATCCTCCTCAACGTGAAGGCAAGAAGGATAGAGACTTTTATGATGATTCACTTCGCTTAATGAGCAGTAAATATATTTTCTCTTTTTTATGATTTCCTTTTTCTCTTATTTAAAAATACCATGGGGGTACAAATATTTTTGGTTACGTGGTTCATGTTTATAATGCTTGAGTCATGGTTTTAAGTGTGCACCTCACCCAGATAGTGTTTATTGTACCCATTAGGTAAGTTTTTGCCCGTTACCTCCTCCCCTTTTCACCTGTTTGATTTTATTTCCTCTAAGCACATGTGTGCTCTTCAGTTAGTTCCAATTTAATAGTGAGCACATGTGGTATTTGTTTTTCAATTCTTTAGATCCTTCACTGAGGATAATGGTCTCCAGTTCTATCCAAATTGTTGGAGAACACAAAGCCATCCTTCTTCATAGCTGAGTAGTGCTCCATGGTACACACGTACTGCATCTTGTTAATCCACTCGTGAACTGATGGGCACTTAGGTTGATTCCACATCTTTGCAATTGTGGAAACATTTGCATTTAAGTACAGGTGATTTTTTCCATAACATTTTCTTTTCTCTAGCTTACTTTAAGAATATGAAATATAATACATATAACGCACAAAATGTGTTAATTGGTGGTTTATGTTATTAATGAGGTTCCAGTGAACAGTAGGTTATTAGTAGCTAAGTTTGGGGGAAGTTAAAAGTTATAGGTGAACAGTTGATGAACAATTACATGTCCACACAGTTAAATTCAAGTGGGGGGGAGGGATTGACAGTCTTTCACCTAATGAGCACAATGTTAAGGGTATATGGCACACCTCCTCCATGAAGGGCTGAACTACAACTTGGACTTAACCTAACAAATGCCAACATGTAACCTTCGTTTGTACCCTCATATTTATCTGAAATTAAAAAAAAAAAAAGTCATAATGGATTTTCAACTGCACAGGGGGTAGTACCCCTAACATCCATGTTGTTCAAGAGTCAACTGTTATTAGAGCTTCACTTTTAAACATGAATAAATAGCCAAGTAACACTAGGCACTGGGAGAGAGGCTTCACCATGAAAGAGAGAAACCAAAGTAAGCAAGTAAGAAAAAATTTTCAAGAAGACCCAGAGATGGAGCAGAGAACAGAATAATACATACATATATTTCTTTTGTCTCTTTAAGATAATATTCTAAAAAAAAAAAAAACTGCAGGGCCAGATACGGTGGCTCATGCCTGTAGTCCCAGCTACTTGGTAGACTGAGGCAAGAGGATCACTTGAACCCAAGAGTTTGAGGTTGCTGTGAGCTAAGATGCCACAGCACTTCACCAAGGGTGACCAAATGAGACTTCGTCTCAAAAAAAAAAACAAACAAAAAAAAAACTGCAAACTTTGAAACAAGAATAAGATGCCAGGAGAAAAAGTAGCATTCACAGAATAAGAAGTAGCTCTTGGAGATTAAAAATATAATAGCAACCTTATAATAATCTTGCTAGAAATTGTATTTTATTTGTGTATTTATTTTTGAGACAGAGTCTAACTATGTCACCCTCAGTACAGTGTCATGGTGTCACAGATCACGGCAACCTCAAACTCTTGGGCCTGAGCGATTCTCTTGCCTCAGCCTCCCAAAAAACTGGGACCACAGGCACCTGCCACAATGCCCAGTATTTTTTTGCTGTAGTTGTCATTGCTGTTTGGCAGGCCTGGACTGGGTTTGAACTTGCCAGCTCCAGTGTATGTGGCTGGCAATCTAGCTGCTGGGCTACCGGTGCTGAGCCCCTTGCTAAAAATATTTAATCTGAATATAACCATGATCTAACTTCTAGTCTCTAGTGAATACAGAGCATAGAGAAATGAATGAATGACATTATGTAGGAACAATTAGACACATGCAGAATGTCTGCCATTCTATAAGACAACTCACCTAGATCCTTAAAAATCAATGTTGCGGGGTAGCACCTGTGGCTCAGTGAGTAGGGCGCCGGCCCCATATACCGAGGGTGGCAGGTTCAAACCCAGCCCCGGCTGAACTGCAACCAAAAAGTAGCCGGGCGTTGTGGCGGGCACCTGTAGTCCCAGCTGCTCGGGAGGCTGAGGCAGGAGAATCGCGGAAGCCCAAGAGCTGGAGGTTGCTGTGAGTCCTGTGATGTGACGGCACTCCACTGAGGGTGGTAAAGTGAGACTCTGTCTCTACAAAAAAAAAAAAAAAAAAATCAATGTTGTGGGGAAACAAAAAGATGGGAAGACTATGACAGATTTTAAAAAGATTAAGGATACCTAACAACCAAATGGAACTAGGCATGATCCTGGTTCAAATAGAACAACTATTAAAAAAAAAATTGGGCATGAAAAGGGAAATTTGAATATGGACAGGATATTGAAGATGCTGAGACATTCTTATTAATTTTCTTAGGTGTGATAATAGTTATGTAGCAGAGTGTTCTTAGTTTTAGGATTTGCAGGTTAAAGTATTTAAAAAATCAAGAAAAATGTGGACTACAAATTTCTTTCAAATGGTTTTTCTAAAATACACATGCAGTACATAGAATATAATTAACGATTGTTTTGTGTTAGTTTTGTACTCACACAGTACTGGACTGCTAGTCATTTGTGGTTACTAACCACCTGACATCATCTGAACTGAGATATTCTATGAGTAAAGGAACACCCTGGATTTTAAGGACATTGCACAAAAAGAGAAATGTAAAATATCTCAATAATTTTATATTCATTGCATGAGGAGTGGTATTTTGAAATAAGTAATATATATTATTAAAGTTAATTTCACCGTTTCTTTTTACTTTTTTAATGTGGCTACAAGAAAATTTAAAATTATATATGTGGCTCACATTATATTTCTATCTAATAGCACTGACCTAGATGGAGTGAAAAGGATACTGTTTTACTTAAGTATTATACCAAGTACTATGTATTTAGGTTTACTATTTTTTCTTTTTTGTATATTTACAGTCCTCTTAATAAAAAGTTAGGAAGACAAAGAAACAAAATAAAAATAAGGTAGAAGAATTTCTTTTTAATCAATAAGAAAGATAAGAGATAAAGCTTAGAACATCCTCTTGAAAAATAGGATAGGACAAAAAGTGAAGATTAGAAACCCAGGGGACCAATCCAAGTAGCCTCACTCAAAAAGGTAGAATACAGTCGGCACTGAAATGAGCAAAGTGCATGAGCTTGTGGATTGAAAGGAAGCTTGGAGGACTCAGCATGGTGAATGAAAAAATATGCCAACCACTAGAAATAAAGAAATTCTAAAGAATTTCCAGGAAGAGAGAAAAAAATGCCACTTATGAAGGCCCAGGAATTAAAATGTCACTGGGTTTCTCCACAGCCACACAGGAATCTGGAAGACAAAGGAAAACAAAGAAACTAAAAATTCCTAAGAAAAAAAGTTTTCAACGGAGATTTAGATACCCAGCCAAACTATCAATCAAGCTTGAGGGTAAAATAAAGATATTGTTGGGATAGGAGGTCTCAAAAGCTTTACTTTCCTTTTCCTTACCTCAGAAAACATTTGAAGAAAGTGGTCCATCAAACAAAATAAATAAAGACAGATGGCATTGGATTCGGAAAACAGAGGCGTGAAGGTAGGAAGGTAACAAAAGGAATTCCCAGTTAATAGTGAAGTGATGCTCCAGGGTGCTGGGTAGGTAGCAGGCAAGGGAGCAACTATCCATCCAGGAGCAGAAAGATGGCCAAGTCTGGAAGAGATGTTGGCAAGAACAAACAAATGAGACTGACTGATGGATAATTCTTTTGAGAGGTGTTTTACAAATATAGCAGGGAGTTTGGGAGTGAATTAGTGCTAGGAACATACAAAACAAAGCAAATAAACAAGAAACTTGGGAAACAAAATGTCATGCAAGAAAGTGTGTTATATAATATTTATATATTCATAATAATGTAAACACAGGACTGAGATCTAAACATAAAGAGACATCTAGCTGTATTGAGATGATAAAGGAGTTGTTTGTTGAGTGGAGTACAGCTAATCCTCATCTTTTATTGTAGGAAGAGAATCCATACTAACTACATAGGATAACAAAAATAGTTACAGGATGATAAAAAATAGCTATATATCTGGAAGGCTGAGGCAGGAGAATTGCTTGAGCTCAGAAGTTTGAGCCCAGCCTGAGTAAAACCATGACAGTCTCTACTAAACAGAAATATTAACAGGGTGTTGTGGCAGGTGCCTGTAGTCCCAGTTACTCGGAAGGCTGAGGCAGGGGGCTCACATGAGCCCAAGATCTTGAGGTTGGAGTGAGCTATGTGATGCCACTGCACTTTACTTGGGGTGATAGAGTAAGACTTTTTATTTAAAAAAAAAAAAATCTAGATGTTATTTAGAAAAGTGGAGGGAAAATAGGAAGTAATAACGAAAGTCTAAAAGAAGTCACCTCTGGGGATTGGGGTTGGGGAAGGGTGAGGCAGACAACTGCCATTTTCCATTGTAAGCTGGGTGGTATTATTTGACTTTTTGAAGGTATTTTTATATATTACTTTGCTAAAAATAAAAACTGAATTAAAAGATAAAAAGAAAACACAAGTCATCCAGAGCAAGGCAAGTGACTGCCCAGAACTAGGGGTCATTCCAGGTGTCACAGCCCGTCAGCTGCCTACGTCAGCTCCTCCGGACATGGCTCGGGGAGCCTTTTTGGAGAACATTATCCTGTCTTACCCCTGTGACTCATAGGTTTCCCATTGTTTTCACACCCTGGCCACAATCCTGCCATGGGCATGAGTATGCTAAGGTGTGGAGGGGGCAAAAGGAACTTTCGTGTGCTCTTTGTTAACTGTGCTTCCCTCCTCCTACCCGCAAGACTACAGGCTTCCTTGCCAAGGACTAAGTGTCAGGCAAGGGGCACTGGGTGCCAAGAAGGAGAAAAAACAATCTTAAAATATACCTCTTTCCACCTATTATGGAACATTGGAATCACATAGTTGAGCAGGACCTTCGAGATCAACTTGTTGACATCTCAGAAGGCAGACACCTACCCTTTGTCAGACTACTTTCAATGATGGGGCACTTGATCCCTGAGGGGGACACTGTTGGAGGTTGGGGACAAAGTGAGGAGCACACCTGAGTCTTCTGTAGATACAGGCTCCTGCACGCTCTCTGTGCCTAGACTAGTCAAGGCCCTTTGAGTATTAAGGAACCTATTAGTTATCAAAGGGGAAGGTCAGTGTAAGGACACAGATCTCAGGGGAATCAAGGCCTTCCTGGTCTTATGTTTCTAATTCTCTCGTCATGTTTGATTGATGGTGTCTCCACCAAGTTCATGTTGAAATTTAATCCCCAATGCAATCGTATTAAGAGGTGTGGCCTGTGGGAGGTGATTAAGTCATGAGGATTCTACCCTCTTGAGTGATATTAGCACCCTTATGAATGGGCTGAAAGTTGGGGGAGCACCCTAATGCCCCTTTACTTTCTGCCAAGGTGCCATTTAGAAGTAGAGGGGGGCCCTCACCAGACACCAATCCTGCCAGCACCTTGATCTGGGACTCCCTTGACTCCAGAACTGTGAGAACAAATTTCTATTATTTGTATATTACCCAGTGAGAAGTATTTTGTTATAGCAGCACAAATACGACTAAGACATCCTGTGTCTGTTCCACCCTTTTGCTTCTTTGCACGCCTTCCTCCCATACTCACCAGCTCATACTTAGCCCCAAATGACTACCACCACTGCCCAGCCTCCATGACCCATACCCCACTGACCTCACTGGCTCAAGCTCTCAGTACGCTGATTTCTTTTCTTTTCTTTTCTTTTTTTTTTTCTTTTATCTTTTTGCAGTTTTTGGCCCGGGGCTGGGTTGGAACCCACCACCTCCAGCATATGGGACCAGTGCCCCACTCCTTGAACCATAGGCACCACCTTACCCTGATTTCAAATGTCTCACTGGGTTATCTCATGGTCTGTGTCAGTGCAGGTTTCCTCCCCTAGTCCAATCAGCTTTGCCAAAGTGGGTCACGTGGCTCAAAGACAGGAAACGAGGCAGAAACCTCTTCAGCAGGGCCTGAGGGCAGAGGGAAGGGGCATCTTGATTAGATCCACCTGTTCTCCCTCCTGTTCAGCATTTACCCATGGGTCACTTCAGCAAATATTTACCAAGTATCTTCAAAAAGGGTGCTGGGAGTTTGAAGGTGGAGAAACCAGGTCCAGATTTGTGACTTTGGGAAAGGCATTACCCCTCTATGGACCTCAGTGTCTTCCTCTGTAACAAGGGTCCACATTTCAACTGAGCAGGGAGGGTCTCAACCCTGCAAGAATAATAGAATCATCTAGGGAGTTTTTAAATAAAACTCTGATGGCCAGCCTCACTTTCCTGGCACCTTTACCACCACCTCCACCACTGTCAAGGATTCTGATTTCCTTGGTTGAAGGAAGATACAGATTAACACCCTCCCCAGGTGACTCTAATATGCAACCAGGGATAAAAACCATTGGATTAAAATCAGAGCACTAGATTATCACTAATATTCAATGGCTAAAATGATGCTTGGCTTGCAATAGGTGCTTAAAAGATGCTCCTATAGCTCTCAATTCAGCTATAATATTCTTCTCTGAATTGAGAGATAGGTTTAGGGGTGGTGGGGAGCCCCAGTTAGACCAAAATGAGGGTTTTTCTTAAACCCAGGGGGAGAAAAACACTGAAGGGAGGAGGGACACTGCCACTTAAGGGGGGGTCTCAGAGTGGTTTTTCTTTGGAGATGGACCCAGCTGGCTGCTCTAACTCGTGATGCCTACAAACCCCTGTAGGAGCTGAGGACTGCCCTGAAGCGGGGATGAGATCTTGGGGGTCTGAAGTTCAGCATCAGATTCTCCTCTCAATCGCTCTATGACCTCAGCAAGTTGATGAACCACCAGATTTTCACTTGCAAACCAGAAATACCTATTTTTCCTTCACTAGATTGTTGGGAGGATTGAGGGAGACAAAAGATTAGAAAACACTGATGAATATAAGGGATTATTCATGGTAGGGCAAACCTATGTTAAATCCCAGGTATGTGGCCACCTAGATTTCCCCTGATGGAGAAGGAGAACGAGGACAATAAATTGTCCAGGTCTGACCTGGAAAGTGACAGCTGTCCAGTTACAGTTTTCCCTGGAACTTCAGTGAGTCATTGTTAAGCCTTTTTTAGGGTGGAAGGAATGACAATAGTGTCCCTACTGCCCCTAAGGATGACAATATGAAATAACGCCAGATGCCTGTGCTCTGACCTTTGAAGTAGATTATAGTCCCCATTTTTCCACTGAAGAAACAGAGGCTCAGATAGGCTAAGTGACTTGCCTGAGGTTATACAACTAGGAAAAGGCCAAGCCTGGAATTGGAGGCTGCTCAAGAACAGATGGGACAGACACTCATGAAACATCTAGAGAACAAGTCAGCAGCCACAAATGTGAAGTCACCTGACAGGGAAGAGCAGAGCAGAGAAACTGGGAGGGGCAGGGACTGCCAAGAGTGTCTGCCTAAGGGTCAGTGTAGAACCAGGCTCCCTGGTGGAGGAGGAATTTGAAGACGACTTGTCACTAACAACTTGAGCAGCCTGCCTCTCCTGGCAGAGCGGGTCTGAGAACTGGGAGTGATACAATGAGGGCACTTTCCCTAGTGAGGATCAGAGACCACTTGCCTAGCTCAAAACAGAAGAGTTTATGGTTAGGGTACAGCAGGGAATCCCAAGGAAACCCAGGAGGGAGGACAGCAATCCCTTTGAAAGAAGTCCTGGGACTGGGGGCTAAAAGGCCGCTCCCCCGTGGCCTCCATTGTCTGCTCCGTCTCTCAGTCTGTCTCTGTCTGACCTCCCATCACCATCACACACGGCCCTCTGCCTTTCTCTGTACACCTCCCCCACACCCCTCTCTCTACTCTCTGACTCCTAGGTGACCATGTTTACTTCTCCCCAACGGTGTGTGACAGCCATGAAAGTGCACCCTGCAGACCTGCACATACAGGCCCAGCTGCTGCCTCTGAACCCCACTACCAAGCTTGTGCCAGCCCATCAGCTGCTCCTAGCCAAGAACTTTGTGCAGCAGGGACAGCAAGGCGGGTGCATTCCCAGGAGACCCAGGACTCATCTGTGCCATCTCTGTGCACAGACCCCTTGACAGCCTTGCCCAACCTTCCCTAGCCTGTGTGACTGTCCAGGGTCCCTCCACTAAGCTCCTCCCTCTCACTGGCACTGGGACAGAACTTGCAGGGTGGTAAAATGGCACTCCCAGCCTCTCCCAGGTGTCTCCCCCTATTACTGCCCTTTCCAGCCGTAGCAGCTGCTTCTTGGAGAACCCAGGTTAACACAGTGCAGGTCCATGTGGGTTGTTAAAGATTCATGATTCCAACCCTACATGACCTCTCCCTCCACCTCCTACCATCACCCCTGCCCACACACAACTAAGTATGAGAGTGGCAGAGAACAATGAAATGGGAGCCTTTCCCCCAGTTTATTTTTCTTTGTACAAGGTACAGAGGCACAGTGCCCAGCACTCACAAAGTGCTCAATTAATAGTTGTCATTGTTGGAGGGTGAGCACCGCACGGCTCACATACCCGATGCAGGACTTGTGGCCTATAGGACAACACCTGCTCTGACCTGGTGGTGCTATACCATGACAGCTGCTTGGAGGATTCTGGGGTGGGGCTGAGGGGCCTTGGACCTCTGCGCCAGCTACTTCTGACTGGGGCTATGGACACCTTCACAGAATCATCCCCTCATCTGTATTGTGGGCAGGAAATTTCTAGAAGGCCTTACATTCCCTCCTGTGCTGGCTTGCCTCAGGCACAATGTCTGGCTTATCAGTTGGGTGTTTTTGCACAGCAATATGATCTTTGCGGAGCCTTAGTCTGGATCAGACCTGCTCAATACCCCTTACCCAGTTGTTGGTACCTAGTCTTTGCCAAGAAGATCTCCCTGTAAAGACACTCAGAATATAGAGGCTTGCTCAAAGGCACAGAGAAGTTTAGCAGAGTGCAAGACAGCTCCTGGACTAGACTTTGGGAATCTCAGAACTCCGGGTGAAGGCTAAAGTGAGTTCCCATTTTTGCCTCTAGGTTGGACCATGACTCAAGAGTTTCTCTGTACATATGTGGGCGAGTATGTATGTATTCTGCCCACTTGTTACCCTCATAGTTGGCTCCCATGGGCCTTGAATCTCACCTCTAGTCAGCAATGTTCTGAGGGACCCAAGGGAGTGTAAGTGACAACTTTATGAACAATGTTCTCCCTAACACCCAGAGACTGCTTTTCCTTTCCAGGGTGGATAAAACCTCACTTGCCTTCTTCCTACCCAGCTCACACAGCCAGTCCAGAAAGATCAGCGCAGTCATATGCTGGTTCATGCTTAGCATCTGGCTGTCTGGCTAGGAGAGACTGCTCATCTGTAGTGTCTGCCTATTCCCATGGTGTAAATATTCCTACTGTGGCCAATTTTAAGCTGCCAACATAATGTCACAAAGGTGAAGCAGGAAGGAGAATCACAGTCACATACCATTGTATAGGACTTCCACCGTATCCTAGAGTGGACACAGAAGCCTGGATAAAAGTAACATGAAATAATTAGGAAGTGATGAATTTTGAGTATTTATGACCTTTGTGTGGCAGTGGTTTAACAACCAGTTTGCAAAATTTCTGAAAAGTTTAACCATTATCTCCCATGAGCTGGTATAAACAGGTTCCAGGCCACTGGTCAGAACTGTCCCTTGGAGTAGACTGTTGAGGATGGAATAGAGCAAGCAGATGGAGAGACAGAGAGAGGTGGGGGCCTGACTGCCTGGTAGGACTGCCTGCTCCTCCTTTTCCTTCCTCCTCAGTCACCAAGATCAGGTGCTCTAGGCAACCTGCTAGACTTAACAAACACGGGCCATCTGAGTTGGGGAGTATATGATGTCAACACCCCAAATAGAAGCTCAGCTGGCCAGAGCCGCAGGTGAAGGAATCACAGAATGAGGAGGAAGTTTTATGTAACTGATGTCAACACAGATTTCCATGCAGAATGAAAACACAGGCAGGGATGGATTGGCAGGGCTACTGGAAACAGCCACCTGACCTCTGCCTGAATCTCCAGCTGGGTATTCCCAGAGCCTGGGTATTTCTGGGCTTTACCCTAGACCTCTGAATCAGAATCTTCCTGAGGTGGAGCCCAGGAATCCCCTTGTGATTCTTGGGTAGTCCCCACAGGGTTGGGATCTGCTGATTTTTCCCCCTCACTGGTCTTATAGGTGACAGAACAGACCCCATCTGTGGAGTGACTGGGAGCTGCAGCCAGGTCACTTTCTCCAGACCTGATTGAGCAGGCTTGTATGGTAGCCAATAGAACACAAGCTCTGCCTCTCACTGGGTGACCTTGGGCAAGTTACTATGTATATAACCACTCTGAGCCTCAGCTTCCAAATGGAGATAATAATACTGACCTGACAGTGTTGTGGGGATTAAGCGAGTTCATGCGTATAAATCCTGGTCAGTATCTGCAAGCATCTTGCAAATGACAACTGTGGCTAATAGGGTAATATAGCTAGCTGGACAGTAGTGACAGAGAGAGAATCCAGATACCCTAAGTAGAAGAGACTTTGATATCTAGAAGGTAAGAACTTGGTCTTGTAAGGAAATGAGCCTGTGGTGAGGAGTTAGAAGACGTCATGGCATTTGGTCTCACGTATTATGTCCAAGGGCAAAGAGTTTTAGTCTCAGGGACTGAGCATGGTGGCTCACACCTGTAGTCCTAGCACTCTGGAAGGCTGAGGTGGGAAGATCCCTTGAGTTCAGGAATTGGAGACCAGCCTGAGCATGAGCAAGACCCTGTCTCTACTAAAAACAGAAAAATTAGCCAGGCATGGTGGTGAGTGCCTATAGTCCCACCTGCTCAAGAGGCTGAGGCAGGAGGATTACTTGAGCCTAAAAGATTGAGGTTGCTGTGAGCTATGATAACACTACAGCACTCTACCCAGGGCAGTAGAGTGAGACTCTGTCTCAAAAAAAAAAAAAAAAAAAAGTTTCCGTCTCAGAGCAGTCGATGCTCTTGTGCCAAGTGTCCCAATCCCTCAGCCCACTTCGAATTTCACCACAGCTATAGTGCCAACTCAGAATGCCAGGTGCCTTTCCTCCTCAGAGTTTTCTCCTGCAGAAGGTCACGTAGCTCAGGACAAGCCCAGCCAGTGTTTCAGTTATCTGTTGCTGTGTAACAAACCACCTCCCAACTCATAAGATTAGGACAGTAATCATTTATTTACTCATGATTCTACAATTTGAAAGCTGGGTGGGCTTCAATCTATATGGCATCAGCCAGGCCGGGAATATTCAAGATGGCATCTCATCTGGGCCGGTTCTGTGTGGTGTCTCCATGGGGTAGCTTGGGCTTCTTCACAGTATAGGTCTCTAGGTACCTGGATATTTTACACCATAGCTGGCTTCTTCCAGAGTACAAAGTAGACGCTGCCCTGCCTCCCTGAGGCCATTCCTAACAAATTAAGGTTAGAATCAGTGGACAAATGTAGGTTTCTGTCCTGCACAGGAACAAATCTGAGGTGTGGTCTACAGGTTCTTTATAGGAGCTTCAGCAAGACTAAGTCCAGTTGCCCACAGTTGAACTAGCTTAAAAACGCACCTTCACTGCATTTTCCTGTTTCTCCATCTTTATCTCCACATCTTCTTCTGCTACCTCTCCTAACCATCTCCTGGTTCTAGCATCAGGCCTGCTTACCTGGGAAGCCAAACCAAGACATTCCATCACGTCACTTGAAAAAGCCCTTAGATTGAGGCCTGTAGAATGCTGCCTGTGGCTCCTGGGCTATTGAGTGATCCCACCCAGGAATAAATGTCAGAGGGCTTTGCACATAGGGGCCCTGGGTCCTGGTGTGAGGGCCACTGTGAGTAGAGGGGATAACTCGCTGGGTCCTCTGGGGGTGGGGAGAGATGCAGGCAGGGAGGTGGGTCTAATACAAAAGGGGGTACAGAAGACATTGCTCCTGGGGTTGGGGAGAAATAAGACATGCTGTGTCCTGGTCCTGCCCTTGGATCCAGGTGACTTGGCACGAGATGAGGTGACTCACCAGGCCACCTCAGCCTGAGACAAGGTCCCTCAGGATCATCCACCCAGCTTTGTTGAGACTTGCCTTCTACGGAACAAGCCTTGTCCCCTGATTTTGGCCTCTGCCCCAGGAACAGAGGGACTCAAATACCAAAGGGAGGGCCAGGTTGATTTACCCTCTATTAGCAACCATGGAAAAGCTGAGCCCTTATCCATGCTGGGCCCTGGGGTAGGAATCCAAAGTGAACAAACCACTCTTTGCTTCCTCCAGCCGCTCCCAGTCAGGGGAGGGGGCGTGTGACCAGGAAACAGGGAATGTGAACAGCATCACAGTAGCTTGGTCAGACTGAGGCAGGTGCTCTGGAGCTCCGAGAGGCACCTGACCAGGAATCCAGGAAAGGGCAGATAATGGTGTAAGTCTTTGGGAGAAGCTGAGAGCTGCATCTAATCCCTGCAGGTCTTACCCAGGAGAAAGGAAGGGCACTGGAGCAGAGGGAACAGTGTGGGCAAAGTGGAGAGAGCCCAGACAGGCTGGGGCAGGGGTGGAGTAAAAGGAGGCTGGAGAGAGAAGCGGCAGCCAAGGAGAGGCGGGAGCTCGGGACTTCTCCCTGAGAGCTGAAAGCAGGAGAAAAGAAAGGGGTCAGAAATGTTGCTGGTTGCAGTAATGGCCAAGTAGAAAGGGAGTCAGGGTTAGGGGCAGCTGGAACAAGAGGCCCCATCTTCCTAAAGGGGGCAGAGGAGGTGTGCCATGGGGGCACGGTGTGCACCCCAGCATAGTGCGAGGGAGCTGGAGGGTGAATGGGAGGTGGGGTGGTCAGACTGAGGCAGGTGCTTGTCTAGTGGAGCGCATTCATTCATTCAACCAGTATGCGTGGAGCTCTTCCCAGGTGTGCCAGACCCTGTGCTGCTGCAGAGATCAAGATGAGGATTGTGGTGGCCTGGACCGAGGTGATGGGGGCTAGGATGCATAGAACGGCCAGAGATGTTAGGGAGATGCTCTATTACACAAAACATCTGGCAATGTACAAATTGTCATCTGGCTCCTGCACAACTGCAATTCATTCAGTTGTGCATGAATTTGGAAATGGAACGTACTATTTCAAGAATGGAGAGCTGAACAGCAGAGCTGAGACCAAACCACAGGGGCCACACCCAGAGTCCTGCAGCCCAGCCTGCCTGTCCTTCCTCACTGCTGTGCTCTAAGCTCAAGAAAGCTTCAGATGCAATTGTGGCTGATGGTAATCTTGCCTGGCCCTTTCCAGTAAGGGGGAAAAGCCAAACATCCAGGTCACGTAGGAAGCTAGATGCCCAGCTGGGGTATTGGGAGTTTTCCTGTGCTATCTCCTCTATCCATCAGACTTTGGTTTCTCTGAGGATGTCTTCCTTATCACATCGAAACTTCCAGAGGGTGTAATGAGGACCAGGAGTGGAAGTCAGCAAAGCTGTTCTGCTGCCACTTAGTTGTTTGAACTTGGGGAAAAACAGCCTATATTTGCCTCTCATTTGTAAAGTGGGTTAATAATAATGCCTATCATAAGTATGGAAAGACATAAAAATTAAAGAGACATTAAGAGTCTTGAGAGATGCAAACAGGACATGAACACCATGGCACAGACCATGAAGAATGGTTAGAAATGACAGTATAAAAAATGAGATGTCAGCAAGCCAGGAATGTAGGATTTTGTCCTTTCACACATGTGGCATTCTGAGTGTCCAGAGCAGAGCCTGGCACACAGCGTTGATGGGACAGGTGCTGCTGGAGAGCAGGTGCTAGCTTACCCTGAGGGCCAGAAGGCTTCTGAAGGGCAGGGATGGGGGGCTGTGAGAACAGTGCCCATCAGAGTAGGCGCTCCCTCCATGTGAGGACCCCAGGGAATCTGTAGATCTCTCTGACCTGGATTATCAAGAAATCAGTGGCTTCAGCAGAACCATGTCCCTGCCAGGGTCCTCTACAGTGACTTCCAATCACCTGGGAGCAGCTCACCTGCCTCCTACACCATCCTACCACCCTAGCACTGTGCTGGGGTGCTCACCATGCCCCCATGGCACACCTCCTCTGCCCCCCTCAGGAAGATGGGGCCTCTTTTGCTCCAGCTGCTGCCCCCTCCGCACACACACACCTTGCCAACTTTTACTCAGCTCAACTAAACTTAGGTAGTGACCCACCAAGACAACACATCTGCCCCAACCTTCAGGTTATGCTTTGTCAGCCGTGAGTACAACTCTGTTAAGCCATGCTGCAGTCTGACTGTGTGCCCTGAGAAAGTCACCCTCCCTGAGCCCTCACCTCAACTGTAGATAGCCCAACAAGGGCTGCGGTGCTCAAAGGGCTCCGTGAGATGGCCATGTGCCAAATAAAGCTTATGGCACTGTTACCCTGAACACGAATCTAAAAGAAGAGAGGGTGCAGGGGGAGAAAGGAGAGGTGGAGGGTTGGTATCAAGTAGTTATGGAACTGGTTGGTAAATACATATGATCCTTTGTAAACACACCCAGGTCCTCATGAAAAATGTGGCTCACTCCTGAAATCACAGAACTTTTTCCCCCAGTGGACTCAAAAATTGTCCCATGTGGTGCTGGGTAGGGGGCCCTGAAATTGTCATAGAAGGGGCCAGTCCCCCCAAAGCTGGAGCCTGACAAAGCCTTCCTTAGTTTACACAGATGGACACCTTCTTTCCAGGCCACAGCGCCCACAGCCAGGCTCCCCATGCCTCCAACCTTCCCCTTGATCTCAGAAGGCCTGGTGTTCTCTGACATTTTCTGGTCCTCTTATCTGGAAATCCTTGGAAAGGCTCCCTTTCCAAGTTGTCACAGATGCACACAAACACTGGCTGTCTTTCTCAAATCATCACAGTGGCAGAGGGAACAGACCCACACTTGAATTTAGGCTCACCATTTTTACTGAGAGTTGGCACAAGACAACCCATTTCTTGTCTATCAAAAGGAGCTGGATACCCACCTCATAGGGCTACTGCAAGGTCGAGTGAGTTCATTCATGTGTTACTGAGTGTGAAGCATTTGGAACAGTGCCTGGCAAACTGGAGACATGTGCTCGCCATCAACACCCACTGCTCCCCCACCCCCCTTTAAGTCATTCTTGGTCCTTAGACCCTGTGTACACTGCTCCCCCCCAATCCCTCTGTCCTAAGAGGCTGCCTCAGCTGCCGCTCTTCACCCCTTCCACTTTCCCTCCCAGACCACCCTAATCCTCTTGACACCTGCCTGTCCTGAGTCCTCCCTGACCCGTGTCCCCCACTGTGCGGGGGCCACAAACCAGCCCTTCATCACACACCCCCACACAGCATGCACCAAGCTGGCCTGTCACCTCATGTTTTATTGTAAAAAATGTTAAAATAAATTACATGACATCATTGCCAGTATGTACATACAGTGTGTGCCATCCCAGGACAGCCAACAAAACAAGCTCATTAAAACAATTCACAGAAAAATACAAGGTCACTCCCCTTCCCAGCCCCCTGCCAGGGCAGCAGGCTCCACAATGGTTAGAGGGTGGGTTGGTGTGGACACATTGCCCATCAGTCTTCACATGTTTTGAGGGGGGTGGCCCCATCTGCCCCTACAGTGGAGGGGCAGACAGCACAGCATCACAGAGGGGCTTCGAGGCGGTAGTCACCTGCCCCTACCCAGTATCCAGTCACCTGCGACAGTTCCCCCCACCTTGGCTCACTTGCTGACCAGTGTTCCTCCACAGCTCTGCATGGGGACTTGGCCCGTGATGTCATGGCCTTAGCGGAGGTCATGGACACTGGACATCCCGATGCTCGGGACCCTGTGCTTTAACCACTGGCTCTGAAGGCAACAACTGATTCCTTGGTATATAAAAATGGCAGTTCATTTTTAAAAAATAACAAAAAGATTCAGGACAGCCGAGGCCAGTCCCAGGGTGAGCATCATGGAGACCCCAAGGACTTCGGCAGCAGCAAGGCTGCCCACCCTCACTAGAAACACCGTCTGTGTACAGCTTCGCATTATCTTTTGGTCTCCAACGCAAATCCTTTCCACACACACATGCACGCGCACGCACACACAATGAACAGTAGCTGGAGAGAAGAGCTTGATTCACATATTTGGCCGCTGCCCATTGGTGAGCCAACAGCAATTTGGCCTCACCCCACCCAGCCCGTGGGAGGATGGGGGGGAAAGGGACAGTGAGGTCCTTGTTCTGGAGACATGGAAGGAGACAGCAGGATGGGGAGTGTGGGTCCTAAGACCCGGGTCTGGGCCATGCACTGTCACAGGGAGCCAGAAGGGCAAAGGCGGAAGAGCCAGAGCTGGGCCTGCAGCTCCCTGCCCACCAGCACCAGGCCCAACTTCTGGTGGGCCGTGCTCTGCACCCCCCTTCTTCCTGCTACTCAGGGACAGTGGGGCAGAAAGCCTTGCATCTGCCATCAGTTGGTCTGAGATAGGGTATAGGCTCTGGGATAGGCAGACTCATGGAGGTCTGGGACCCTGGGCCCACAAAGGGCTTGTTCAGGACAGTTTCAGCCCCTGCCCATGATCTCCTCCCTCCCCCCCAAGCAGCCTCCACCCTACTGCACTTGGCAGGACAGCCTTGCAGATAGGCCCCCACGAGTGATGGGGACAGGTCCTGCTACTGCTGAGGTACTGAAATGCATAGCCCCCATATCACAGTTTTATGTCCCCAAATACTTCCTCCAAAAGGCAAAAGTGGGTCTGACACACCCTGTCTCCCTCTCCTAGTTCAGTGCCAGGCCCAACGCAAGTTGCTCAGTAATACTAGTGAACTCAAATAGCTGAGGCCTCGGCCTCAGAGAACCGTGACATTCAACCAAATGACGGGGCAAAGATCCATGCAGGCACAGGCCTCCTCAGGGTCAGTCCTGCCTGCCTGTCCCTCCAGCCTGCAGATCTTCAATTATCACATGCACCAGCCAAGCTCAGGTCAGATGCCCCCATGGCCAGGCACCGCTCTGCAGGAGCACAGAGGCCCTGTCCTGAGCAGCCGCCATTGCCATTGGTAGCATCTAGCTGGAGGGGATGAAGGTAAGAGGCCCCTGGCCCCCCACTCCTAGTTCCAGGCCTGCCCCCCACCAGGGGCCAAAGGGTCCTGGCCATGACAGGACACCCCGGGTGAGGGGAAAGAAACTGTCGAAGGCGGAGTGGGGAGCCGGCCCCGCCTCATGTGCCTTTGGGGCTGTTCGCTTTATTGTACTCGTTCATCAGCTGCTCATATGGCACAGAGAGCTCGGACTCAGTGCTGGTGAAGGTGGACTCGTCCGAGGAGGGGAACTCGCCCAGGTTCAGGGGCACTTGGGCTTCAGGCCGCTGCTCGGGCCTCTCCTCCTCTGCCAAGTTGTCCTCCAGTGAGGACTTGGAGGTCTCCTCATCTGAGAGGCCGGCCTCCTCATTCACGAAGGTGATGTTGGCGTTCTGGGAGATGAGTGGGTGGTAGTCCTGGGCGTCCCAGGGCTCTCCCTCCTCGCTGATGCGGTCCAGCTGGTTAATAAACATCTCGGAGGTGGGAGAGCCATCCTCAGGGGCCCGTGTTGCAGCCTCCTCGCCGGGTGTCTTCGACACATGGCCTTTGCTCCTCAGTGTCTGTGACACCTCTTCAAAGCTGGGTACCCGGTTCTTAGAGTAGACCACCAGGGGAACCAGGGAAGGAGGGAGGGCTGGCAGCCCGCTGTCCTGAGTCCCCCGCCCTGGGGCCGGGCCCCTCTCCCCACCCCTGCTTGTCTTCATGGCCTTCTTCCCAATTTGCTTGATGAGATCATTGTAGGTCTCCTCCTTCTTGGACAGAAAGCTAAAGATGTTGACGTCCTTGGAGGTCCCACTCCCTGACACTTGCAGAGCTGTCCTGGAGTGGGGGGAGCTCTCGAAGGACTCCTTCCGCCGTCGCCGCCGCTTCTTAATGGCCTTGTGGACTTCCACAAACATGCTCACCTTCCAGTTGACAAAGAGGGACAGCCAGGCCAAGCCCAGGTAGATCCAGAGCTCCACAAAATAGCGGTACAGGGCATGGTAGTTGGCGCTGGGGTTCACACCTGAGAGGACAGGGAAGGTCAGCAGGGACCCAGAAATGTGCGACAGCCACACTCTGGTATCTGGGCAGGCATCACGAGGGTATGGGGGGGCCTATTCTATAGCCTGCACCTCCCCATCTTCCCTGATGGCCTGGCCCTTCACTCATGGCCCCATCCTAACCGCCACCCTGTCTCTGAGCCTCAGATTCCTCAACTACATAAAAATCAGGACAGTGACTTGAGAGAAACAAAAGGGGCGTTGGGGAACTGGAGAAGTAGCCTACGCACGAGTCAAGGAACAGTTCACATAAGTAGTTGCCTTGCAATTGTCCCCAGCTGTTCTGTGTGTATGTTATGGTTCAGTTAAACACTGAATGGGTGGAGGTGAGAGGAGGGGCCTGCTGCATCTTCATCACAGCTGGGGGTGGACTCACTGTTTTGATAGGTTTAATAGGTTTAATAGGAGATGAGGCTGATGGTTGGGTTGAGATGACCCAGGCAGCAGAACCCTGAACCAACTTTATTCTCCTTGATGGTCTGATCTGCCTCCCTTCCTTCCTGTTCTGTCTTCCTCAGATGCAGCCCCCCCTTGGCCTGGAGGGCCCTGTCCACTCGTCTCCCTCCTGATGCAAGGGAGCCTTCTTGGCTTACCCCTCACAGTTCTGATGATTCTGCTACATTCCAGGATTATTTGAGATTTCTTTTATGACCGGACACATATAATCACCCTGATCTGTACCCTGCCCCACTCCCAAAGTGGACACAGAACAACTGGAGGGGGATTGGAGGGAAGGGGCTGTCTCCCGGGTCATGTTAGAGGCTCCCCAGGGCAGGGGCTCTGTCAGAGGGGTGCTGTCCCTCTTGCCCAATGCCCCGATCACAAGCAAAGTCTGATAACGAGGACATGTACTAATATGGTCAGGCCCTGCCCTCAGTACTCATGCGTAGTATTTCCACCTCCTACATGGTGGGCACTACAATTTTCACCAATTCTACAGATGAGAAAAGTGAGGCAAAGGTCTGGGGTCTTGTTGGAGCGGGGCAAGTACAGTTAGATGATCTGCCACACTTTCCTGATACAAAGGCTTCGCCTCAGCCCGCTCTGGGCCCCAAGGGCTACACAACGGCAGAGCTGTGCCTCCTCTCAGGACAGCAGGCCCAGATCTGTTGGGGGCAGTGGAGTGTGGCTCCTTCCTGTTCAAGCTCCCCCCTCTTAGATTCCACATACAACTGGACACAAGGCTGGTGACCTCCCCCTGCCCTCTTGGCGAGGAGGAGGGGGTAGAGAACAGAGGCTCCTCAACAGAGGTTGAGGTCAACGGGGTCAAACAGGGTGTCAAGAAGATTAAGAACCAAGACACTGTGCAGGCCACAGGCACAAGTATGTGAGTGGCTGGGGCCAGATGGTCACAGGCCTTCAGACAAAGGGGCCAAAGAATCATATTGACTCCCTGGATTAGCAGAGAAGGAGGAGGAGGGAAGGACAGGGCTGAAAGGCAGGACAGCAGGGCAGAAGGCCTCCCTTGTCTTTAAGCTGCTTGTACCAAGCGCAAAGCTCCAGGCCTCTGAGGTCCCTCAGTCTTCCTGAAGGATGAGAGGAGGCTGGGACCAGGGCGGGGTAGGGTGTGGGGAAGGGCCACTTGCTGGCCTGGGGGCTTCCTGGGTGACAAGCACAAACCCTGCAGGCTGAAGCTCTACTCCTAGTCCTCTAGGAGCCCAAACTCAGGAATTAGGAGAGAAAAGAGGAAGAGATCAGAGACTGAACAGAGAGAAAAGGAGGAGTGGAAATGCCCTATCCAAGAAAGGGAGCAAGAGAGAAAAGAGTTTTCTGCAATTACTCTTGCCTTGGTTTCCCTCTGCCAACAGCAGGGGTGGGTTGAGAACCCCGCTGGGTGGGAGAGTTCCCAGAACATGGAACGCCTTCCAACGGCCCCATAAGGGTCTGCTGAATTAGAATTAGAGAGACAGAGAAGGGGGAGGCAGAGGCAAGAACTCACCCGCCACAAAGTCACCAAAGCCGATGGTGGAGATGGTGATGAAGGAGTAGTAGAGGCCCTCGATGTAGTCCCATTCCTCGGTCACCATGAACACGAAGGGCGGGATCACCAGGTGGACCAGGACGCCCCACAAGATGAAGATGGCCGTGCACGTGATCTGCGCCTTCCGCTGACAGGGGGGCAGGAGGTCAAATCAGACAGTAGTGGAGACTCAGGAAACCTAGCAGGGGCACCCACAGGGCTGGGGAGGCAGCTGGGCACCTGGACTGGGAGGCTTCCCACTAGGAAAGGAGGAGGAAGAGGTGCCCCCAGCCCTACACAGGATGGGAGAGAGCTCTGAAACTGCCTTCTTGCCATCTGTCCCAACACCCCTGCCTAATTCTTGGAGCCTTCCCACCCTCCCCTTACCCATCACGGTCCCCCTACCTCTGCCCAGGGCCTAAGGTTGGGAACATACCAGGCTCACGCCTCTCTTAGTAAGGAACTGGCCCAGCCTCTTGGCACGTCCCCCGAAGAACTTGCCCAAGGCACTGATCCATGTCAGGCAGAGCGGCACCCCAAAGAGACCATAGAAGACGCAGAAGAGGCGACCGGCGGGGGTCTTGGGAGCCACATTGCCATAGCCTGAGGAAGGAGAGAGTGAGGCCAAGAACAAAGCTGCAGCAGGAGGGGTGGCCCCAGATGGGCTGCTGCATCCACCACACACACACAGACAACCTCCTCCCACCCCAGCTTGAGGCCAGTCCTCAGAGATCAATTGATATGGACCTAATACCAGAACTTAAGTAATGATATTTCCCTCAATCACACCCTCATTATGATGATTTACAAAACAATTATGATGGTGTGGGCTGTCTTCTCCATCAACCTGGGAACTCCCAGAAGGCAGGGGCTGCAGCTCCACCTCCATCCAGGTCTTCTCCCAGTCCACCTGCACTGCTGTGCCAATGAGAAGAGGCCCCGCTCTGTGCAGACGCCCCAGGGCTACTGTGGCAGCAGGTCTCAATTCCCTCTCTACTTATGCAACTTCTCTATCAAGGGGGCGTCCTGTCCAATCTTCCTCCATTTGACAGGGGACGTTGACCATGGAAGTGGTTGAGACAGGCAGAAGTGACATGGGACAGGAGAGGTCTAAGAATCTGCTGCTTCTCCTGATTCCCCCGACACACTCGCTTTGGGGGTTTCCCTCCTGCCATACTGGGAGGTGCCTGAGACACAGGTGGAGGCCTTGTATTTTCATCGCCAGCTGTGCTCTCAGCCAGCAGCCAGCATCACTGACAGACCTGTGACAGGAGGAATCACCCGACCCAGTCATCGTTTGACTATCACCACACTGGAGAGCTCAGGCAAGACCCAGCCAGCTGCGCCCAGGCAACCCACAGAATGGAGGAAGATAAAGTTGTGTTCTGAGCCACTAACTTCTGGGCTGGCTGGCTATGTGGCCACAGAGAACCAGCATAGACACCTAGCTTGCTGAGTTAAGCATGGTCTGGATTTGTACTGTGAGTAGCCTGGACAGCCTCGGTCCCCAGTGAGGCTCTTCGCATCAGTCTATGTCCTTGTTACGGACTCATGAAACAGTTTCCCATGATGGTTAGTCATCAAAGACTTACTGAATCCCCAGGAAGCTGTCAAAAGGACAGACTGAGGGGAAAGGTGGGGACAGGTAAATTCACACCTGGCAGTACAATGCACACTATCTGGGTGACAGGCACACTTACAGCTTTGACTCACGCTGTTCAAAGGCAACTCACGTAACCAAATGTCTGTACCCCATAGTACCCTCAACTGGCTTGGTTTTGCCCAGACAAGGCTGAGTAAGCAAAGCTGGATTCCTATCAAGTTCCAATGGGCATGGAAGTGGGTATCTTCAAGGTTCCAGAAGACTTACCAATGGTGGTGATGACTGTGGCTGCAAAAATCATTGCATTGGGCCAGTTCCAGTTGTTGAAGGTCTGGTTCCCCGTGATGGCCACGCCCTGTCCTGCAGCATCAGATACCACCTAAAGAGAGGAGAGAGAGACAGATAGGAAAGGTCAGAGGTGAGGCCACGCAGATGCTTTCTGAGTGACAGCACGGTATCAAACGCCTTCCTCATAAGCATTCTCTTTTAATTATCACGGTAACCAGGTGGCAGTTAGTGTCTCCATTTTTTAAAGGATCAGAGAGGCTTTTGCTCAAGGTCACACAGCAGGTAAGGCTATGAACCCAGGCAATCTGGCTTCAAAGTTCATTCCAGGGAGCCAGTACTTCTCAGCACGCATCAGCATCAACAGGCTGCTGGGCCCGACACCCCAGAGTTTCTGCATCAGCATGTCTGGAAGGGGCACTTCTAACAAGCTCCCAGTGATTGCTGGTCTAGGGAACTTTGAGAACTGCCGCACTGTTATTCTCTCTCTCCAAAAAAGATGTGATGCAGACAAAAAGGAGGTCCCCTACATCCCACTCAGCCCTCCACAAAGGTTCTGCCTGGAGAGGCCGAGTTCCTGGGAGGGATCTCCGTACACCCACTGACCCGCTGAGGTCAGCTCAGCGCCTCCAGACCCATCCTCTGAGGGCATGCAATCGGCAGCTTCCCTTGTGCCCGTGCTGAGGACTGTAATCTACCCTTTCCCCCAACAGGCTCTTGCTTCCCTCTCTTCCCTGTATCCCTTTTTCTCTCTGCCCTGGGCTCAGCAATTATCTAGGATAAGACAGATCAGAATATAGTCAGGGTGACTCAAAATTGTGCTATTAGTCTACACAGAGATTCCAACAACTGGACTGTAGGTGAGAGGCCACCTGGGGACATTCACCAGGAAGCCCCGAGGAGAGGAGCTCCAGTAGTATTGATAATGGCCAAACCTGTTTCTATCTGACTATTTCTGGCTTTGCCTCATCCTTCAACTCTGCCCACCTTTTACCCAAAGCTTCCAATGGGGCTTCATCAGCTGACACAGCCTGGACACCAGAAGCCTCATCAGGAGGAGCTCTAAATCTGGAGTTTGAGTCCCGTCTCCAGGAAGGGATCTAGGAGGGGCCATCCAGACTAGGCACTCAAGTTCCTTACAAAGATCAAGACAAGGATGGAGGGAGAGGAGGCAGAGGAGTGAGGGCTAGAACAGGAGGTAAATCAGAAGAACTTATTTCTAACCCATCCACGGCATGGCTGGGGCTTGATGGGGAAAAGGGGGAAGGGCGGGTTGTTCTGAAGGAATGTGCAGTCCGCAGAGGCAGCGGCAGCCCATGTAAATGGATCTGTGTACTCAGTGAAGAATTTTCCATGATGACATGCTTGTCTGACAAAGCATCAGACCACACTGCTCACCGCCCGGCCTCCCGTGCATTTCCGGGGCCCCTCTGAGGCTATGAAGGCTGCACAGCAGCAGCCGCGTGGAGAGGTGGGACAGTTACATCAGACTCTGCCCTCAGACCGAGAGAGCTCTGGCTAGTCAGGCTACTCAGACAAACCACAGGACACTTAAACACTAACAGGCCAACAGGAGTGTTTACACAAATACTAAGGACCACCCAGTGGATTTTTGGAAATATCAAGTCTATGAGGTCTAACATTAAGTTTGCAAATTCAACCTAGAAAAAGTGCTTCATACTTCATTGCTGAGTATCACTATGATCACCTTCGAGGTACTTCCCTTGGGAAGCTGTGCATGGACACCAGCTCCTAGTCCACCCTTCAAAGCAATTTTGGAACTCTTTCTCTAGAATGGCCATTAGAGCTATCCTCTTGTAAGTCCTGACAATTCAGTTTGCGAACTCATTGTAGAAAAGGCGCTACCTCGTTGTTGAATATCACTACAGTCACCAGACGGCCAAGGGGAGCACTTTGAAGGTGACCACAGTGATATTTAGCAATGAGGTAGGTAGCTCTTGTTCTAGGATGAGTTCACAAACTTAATTGTCTGACCTTGTATGTTTGGAGCAAGAGAATGAGGAGGTGCTGTGGCCCTGTGTGTTCATGTTAAACAGATGGTGGAGAAGACAGCACCTCTCAGCTCCCCGTTAGCTCCCACCTGTTATCTCAGATACGGGTCTTCAGCTGGATGACCTCCAACAGATGAAAAGGGCACACAAGGACATCCTGAAATGGGAATTGACTGACCACAGATGACACAGTGGCACCACCTCAGGTCATCCCCATGGACTCATGGGGAACAGGAAAATGTCAGAAGACAAGCTGTCCCTATTTTCACAAAAAGGAAAAGGGTGGACTCTAGAAACTTGGAAAATAAACCTGAACTCCTGCAAACTTCTAAATGAGGAGAGGAGAATGCCTGGAACATTCAGAAGCACAAGGGATAGGCATTAGAGGCCAGCACAGGTTCACCAAGACCCAGTCACGCTCAGCTGAGTGCATCTCCTTTTCCAAAGGGGCTGGCTGCACAGCCTTGAAGTTTTGTGGAATGCAGTAAATCTAGATATCCACCAGGCAGCTAACAGATGGATTTAAAGATACTCATGTGGACAAGACAGAGAGATAGATATAGGGGGAAGAGAGGATTAATTAGGTCCATTCAAAGGCAGACAAACAATTCCAGGAAGTACTGATCATTATCAACCAAGACTAAGGTCTGCATTATCACGCCTCGCCTCTCCAATATTTTAATCAACAGCACAGCGAGGACAGAGACGGCTTACCAATTCCGTATGCAGAGGACGCAAATCTGGGGATGAGCATGAGATGGGAAGGTCGCTAAGACGTGGTGGTGGTAGTACTGAGACTCTAAATAATCTGGACTAGAAACAGGGGCCAAAATTAACAGGTCATGAGTACCCTTTAAAATTTTCAAGTCTTGGCTCAGCGCTGTGGCTCAAGCTGCTAAGGTGCCAGCCACATACACCTGAGCTGACAGGTTCGAATCCAGCCTGCGCCCACCAAACAACAATGACAGCTGCAACCAAAAAATAACTGGGCATTGTGGCCAGCACCTGTAGTCCCAGCTATTTGGGAGGTGGAGGCAGAAGACTCGCTTGAGCCCAGGAGTTGGAGATTGCTGTGAGCTGTGATGCAACAGCACTCTACCCAGCTTGAGGCTCTGTCTCAAAAAAAAAAAAAAAAAAAAAAAAAAAAATTTTTCAACTCTTCTACTCTGGATTGGAAAAGACTACTAGCATAGGATCGAAGAGGAAAGTCCTTGGTTTTTAGTTAACCATGAACCAACAAACACTTGGGTGGTGGCCAAAAGTAAATGCAATCCTGGGCCATGTCGTCAACTCCAAGCCCATTCAGGGATGGGAGGTAACAAGCCCATTGTGCCCTACAGGTATAGGGAGCACCCTGGTCCCTTCTGGGTATCAGACTTCACACAGTATGCTAACCAACCAGCCAAGGTCCAAGTGAGGATGGGGTAGCTCTTATGGATAATGAGCTACCTTACAATGGGCTACCCTTCGCAGCAATCAATAATCAATTTCTGTTAATGGAAAGTACTTAGACCAGGGTCCAACCACCTATCAGGGTGTTGGGGTGGCGGTGCTTTCTGGGTATGTTTGGAAATGCTGCCTGAGGGGGTGTGTATGTGCTAGGCACTGTTCTAGGCAATAGGGATACCGTAGTGAATGCACACAACCTCTGTCCTCCCCACACGTTTATTCTAGTGTGTGAGGGGCTTATGCTGCTGGCATAAAGTGGGCAGGGGCCAGAGGTGCCAAATGCCCAGCAATCCACAGGACAACCCCACCCAAACACCAGTTCTGCTCCCAGAGACACACTAGCTTGCCAAAGTAAGCTGTGATTTGAAAATCATTTAGTGGGCGCTAGGGAGACATCAAACAAAAGAGGGTATTAAGGCTAGGCGCCCAGATAATCCCAGCAATCTGGGAGGACAAGGCAGGTGGATCACCTGAGCTCAGGAGTTTGAGACCAGACTGAGCAAGAGCAAGATCCTGTCTTTAAAAAATAGCCAGGCGTTGTGGCAGGTGCCTATAGTCCTAGCTACTAAGGAGGCTGAGGCAAGAGGATCACCTGAGCCCATGAGTTTGAGGTTGCTGGCAGCTATGATGCTATGGCACTCCATTGAGGACAACAAAGTGAGACTGTCTCAAAAATAAAACAAAACAACAACCCCCCGCTCCCCTCCCCCCCAAAAAAAGAGGGCATTAAGGTTGGGAGTGCGGTGAGGCTTCCTGCCCTGTCCTGCTGGTGATATGCATGCCCTCTGGGCACAGCTCACTTGCCCCGTGATGTGACCTCTTTTATCTCTCTCTGGTCACCCAGTGAAAGGCAGGTATACTCAAGGGGCCCTAGCTCCCTGGCGCCAGGAGTACCACCAATCCTTGAAAAGACCCAGTGGGAGCGATTATACCCACTGGGCAGAGAGAGGTTACATGGCAGAACTGGGCTACTGGTTTCAAGTCTCCAACTTCAAGCCTCCCCCTGCTCTGCCCGCCCCTGGGCTCCCCCAGTGTCCCTTGCTGCTGCCCCTGCCCATGGGTCTCTAGCAGCAAGCTGGGAGAAGTCGTATTAGTAGCATCAGTTCTGTAGCATTCAGACACCCCTTGCTGGGCCTTTCTACATATATTACCTAAATAGCTCTTCCTAAGATTCTGCTGGCATTAGTTAGCAAGGGGGAAACTGGGCTCAGGGAGCCGAGGTCCAGATGTGAACTTAGAGTGTGGGCTCCAAGTAGCCAAGGCTCTGGTGGGCACACCTCACAGGTCATGGCTGGCACCCCACAGGATGAGGATGTGGCCTTAACTGGTCTCCCAGAACAGAAGAGCTGACCCAGGGTTGAGGCTGCTGGTGGGTCAGGGGGAGGGACATGGGAAAGCCAGGCAAACACCCTTTTAGACAAGGCGTCCCGTCCTCGGGGTTAGGGAAACAGTTTTCACGGGAGGAGGTGGCCCCTGTTCACTTGCAGGATTCTTTAACTTGGCTCTCAAATTCACACAAGACAATATTTTCATTCTCTATATAAGCTGGAGAATGATGGGAGAAAAACAGCCTGCACATAGCCCAGGCTCAGATCTTTTTTGGGGGTAGAATAGAATTCCCTGCCTCCCTCACCCTCATCACAAAGCAACTGTGATTTATTGAGGGCTTATTATGTGCCAAGTGCTTTGGTAAGCATTTTATGTCCCTTTAGCTCATTTAACAAGGACAGAATCCTGCTGGGTAGACATTATCATTTTTTCCATTTTACAAATAGGAATTTGAGGCTTAGAGAGGTTAATTGGGTAGCCTGAGGTTGCAGTGCTAAAATCAATTAAGGCAGAACTAGAACCCAGGTCCATCTGGGTCCTAACTGCTGTTATCCTATCCCCTATTCCCATAAAGGCCACAGGAAGGAGGCCTGTGCATACTTCCACCAGCTGAAAAAACAGTGCCCTAAAACCAGTCCAGCCACTCAGACCAGCCCTCCAGCTCCAGAGCCCGGAGCTTCAGACATCTAGCTGCCCACCTTCCTAGGCACTCCCTGCCCACATAGGCTGGGTTCCCAGATACACTCTTCTCCTCCACGATCTAAGGCTTCTTGCAGCAGTCACTGGGTGTCCCCTTCCTAGAGAGACATGTGGGCACACCCAGGGATTTGAGACATGTAGCCCACCTATAGATATGGTAGACAGGGCTTAGGTGGGGCCTTTCCCTTTATAGTGTTGGGAGTGTGGAGGTGAAGTCAAGATGTCAACCTGTCTGGGATCACAGCTCTCTGGCACCACAGCCGCTCTTGGTCCTGGCCCTGCATCTAGCTCCCGCAGCTGCCACCACTTTGGGATCATAGGACTCTCTCCTGCTATGATGCAGAAGATAGCCTCAGCAATCCTCTTTGAGTCCAGCCTCCACCTGACCCATATTAGGGGTTTTGTGAGCTGAACTTCCTTTACCATCGCTTTCTGCATCAATCCATAATTCACTTCATCAAAGCTCACTTGGTCCTTGTGGCCTAGAGGTGCAATAGAGCTAATTCTCATATTCACATGATGCCTTTATCATGCCTCTAAGTTAGCCCTCCCAGCCACCTTGTGGAGAGGGGGAGGACATGGCTTATTTATCCTTATTTTATAGATAAGTTGATACTCAAATAAAACTTGATATGCAAACACTTATGAGGACAGGCACTGATCTAAGCACTTTAAATCACTTAGCTCCCTGAATCTTTATACCCTATAAAGCAGAGGGGGAAACAGATGAGGAAACAGAGGGACTTGCCCAAGGTCACAGAGCTGGTAAGTGATGAAGCTGGGATGTGCAGCTAGACTGTGTGGCTCCTAATCACTGTACTATCTATGAATGGGCAGGGGGAATGCAGGTGGGCTTCCAGGTACAAATGAAATGACACCCCAGGCAGCTGGGATGCACCAGAATGCAGAAATGCCCCCAGAACGTAATCTCCATGAGGGCAGAAACTTGCATGTTTCCTTTTCCACTGCTGTATTCTCCGTGCCTAGAACACTGCCTGGCACATAGTACCTGCTCAACAAATATCTGTTATATGAGTGAATAAATAATTTTGAGTAAATGAAAATATATTCTGTAGCCTCAAATAATTTATCCTCTAAATGCCCCTCCATCCCCGACATCTTCCAGCATTGTTCTGTAATTGGGTTTTAGTGAAATTCATCAGCAACAAGGGGGAGACCTTTACCTAGCAAGAGGGCAGGGCAGAGGCACGGATCCAGCAGCAGTGGGGCTCCAGATGGTGAGGGAGGAAGGGTCACCAGGATGAGAAGAGAGCAGGGGGCTGGGGTCAAGAGCCCCAAGGAAAGGGGTTAAGATGACAGAGCATACAGCAGTGAGGCTGGGAGAGGTCCCCAGGGTGACTAGATTGTCCTTCCTGTAGGAAGGGAGGCCTGTCCCTTCTGGAAACTCTCCACCAGGGCAATGGATGTGCTGACAGGAGGAAAGGAATATAACAATCAACACAGATTGAGACTGAGGAAGCCCTGGGGCCACCTCTCTGTGCAAACCTATGCTCCTGGGAAAGGTGGGACCAATCTGGGTCTGACTTAGAGACAGTCTCTCCATTGGGTAAATAGCAGCCACTCAGCCTCAGTTTATCTGCAGACATAATGCCTGCTCTGTACATATGAAAAGCCCCTATGACATAATGAGCAGTGGATAAATGTATCTGTAATCAAAGTCGTGACTGCAGACTGTGTGGTGATTTGAGACCCAGAAGAAAAGACCACTTGTCCCTAAGTCTAAAATAGAGGGACCAGCATGCCCTGGACAGAGGCAGAGAAGGGACAGGGGTTTACGGCCCTGTGCCTGGAGGACAGAACTGGGTGAGAACAGGAGATGCTGGCCCCAGCCTTCTTCATACCTGCCACCACTTCCCATCTCTTCCTGCTTGAACAGAGAAAACTAAACTTTCTCAGTCTGATCAGTTGGCTTCCTCAGGCCACATAGTAGGAAGGACAGGGAACTCTGTCTCCATAGGTACCCCCTGTCCACCTGACAGCTAGAGCTAGGAGTCAGGGGAAACAGGGACACACCCAAGATACCCCAGCCCAGACCTCAGGAGGCTCACTGCACCTGACCTCTGACCTCCCAGTCACCCGGACCAGTTTCCAGTCCAGCCAAGCAAGTTTGTCAGGCTGCTGAAGAGAAGCCCTCCCCCGCCCCACAGGTGTGACAGGCCAGGAGCAGACAGAAGGTGGTGACTCCAAGCACTTGTCAACTCCCTCTCAGCCCCCAGCTGTACTGCACAGCAAGATGCCACTGGCCCCTCCCCATGCGTGTGGTCTGTCTGTCCATCTGGTCGCCAACAAGGAAACTCTGTGTGGGGAGCCCTGCTGGAGGGGGAGCAGAACAGGTGGGAGGAAATTAGTACACCTATCTCAGGTACTTTTTAGGCAAACAGTGCAGTTTGGGCTTATTTAGTACAGTACAATGGTTTTCACATTTTTAAAAGCCACAGGACTTAGGAACAGATAAAGGGAAGATGGACAGGCCCTCATCTCCCATAGAAGCTTGAGAAAGAACAGTGGGGGAGGGAGGGGGCTGGTGGGCAGTACTTGTCTACCCAGCAGATAAGCTAGCCCTCAAGGGACCACCAGCATATCAGAAGCATCCTGGGGAGAAAGTGTCCACCTGTTAACCCTTCCACCCTCCCAAATTTGAGACTGAAAACTCCATTGGCCAAGCCCTCAATTATCACCATTCCCTCTCATTTTCCATCCCAGATGACCCAACCCCTTAAACGATTCCTTTATGGTTAATAGGGGGGATGTGAAGGGGTGCTGGGATTGCTTTCAGATAAGGAAACTGAGTCTTGGATACCACCGCATCATGGCTCTCAGCCCAGACAGGACTGCCCAATGGGAGCCACTTGAATTTAAATAAATAGTATGCCTGGGCTCCAGCCACAGGTATTCTCTTGGCCTGGGCATGGCTTTTACAAAGTCCCAGAAGTGATTCCGATGTACAGTGGCTGCCTTAGTGTAGGCTCTTGGGGGTGCTGGGCTCAGGCCTTCCATCTTCCTAAGGAGAGCGTGCACAGGCAGGGAGAAGGAATTCCTGGTATTTTCCCCACTACCCTCTTGCACAGGCCAGGTGACCAGGGTGTGGCTTAGAAGACAGCCATAGCTTCTGAGCAAGGTATTGGCAAGGGGCCAATAGTGCCAAGCTGGTACCTGAGCCAGCTGCAGGCCCAGCTCACCTGGGCTCTGTCTCTCCCGGGAAAGGACAGAAGCAGAGATTGGAGGCAGCAGGTACAAACTGTTTTCCCTGAGATCAGAGATGGGCTATTGGAAAATGGACTTAAGTTATTTGCTTATCTGTATTCTCAGATTTGCTCCAGTACCTGCATGAGGTTATTTGTCACATTTTAGAAGAAGGCAGGCAAGCTAAATCAAATGTTGGAGACTTGGGGGAGCCAGGGTACCAGTGGGTCTGAAGACCCAGGCTCAGCTCAGTTCTACCAGCTCTACCTTGAGGTTCTCCAGAAACCTTCAATTTCTCTGCCTACCTCCTTCTCTGTAAACTGAGGAGAAACTATGACTACTGGGGTCCCCTGCCTGAGCAGATGACACCTTCCTCAACTTCACATTTTCCTCTGCCCAGAAGCATGACTTCTGGGCCCAGCCTAGCCCCTCTCTCCTCCACTTCTCCTCCATAGCACATTCAAGAAAATACAATTTCATTCTCAGGACTCAGCTCAGGAGCCACCAGCCATAGCTCCCTCAGAGCCCCTAGCAAAACAGGCTGTCGTGTCAGGAGCCCCACTCCCAGGGTCACTTATGCTTTCTGTTTCCCCCAGATCCCACTACAGGTTACACTCTTTTTGGTCCTTGGAGTAATGTGCCCAGCGCCCAATGTGGCATCCTCATCAGCCCAGGGAGGAAGCAGGCAGCCAGCCAGAGCATGCCCCGCAGTGCCACGGGTGGGGCTGTGTATAAAACATACCCCTTCTGCTCCCACATTGCCAATGTGGTCCTGTAGTGCTGGTCACAACTAGTTTAAACCCCAAGGACCCCATTAGGCAAGGGGGGACGTGGCACACTGTTCCCATCTTCATTGCACACTTCAGAGGTCACTATACTTCTGCCCCTTAACCTGGACTGCATGTTGAGATCATCAGGGGAGCCTGGGTCTTACTCCTGCAGAACCCATACAAATAGTCTGAGGCCTAGGCTGGTGATTCTAATATTTTCAAAATCACCGCTGTAGACCCAAATCACTCTGCTTACTTATCAGGGCCCAGGTTAAGGCCTGCCCCGGGGTCAGCACTCAGCAGGCCGTGCATATGCACGACTATCCTCTTGTCCTCCTTTGGGCTTCCCCTGTCCGCCCTCCTGGGCCATCTCTCATGAGCACCGGTGCGAGTTGGTGCCAGATGGGAGCAAGTTTTCAGCAGAAACCTCTGGGTTTCCGACTTTCACAGACCTGGTAACCCTGTCCTCACTTGGGAGGGACAAAGAAAACAAGGCAGGTGACCCTGCCCCCATTGTTCTCAGGCTTGGACGGTAACCCCCCCTTGGCAGCCAGGCACTCCTCCCGTGAGAGCGAGCCCAGGGCAGAGCTCTGTGGGGACTGGCTGACCTGGGAGGGCTGCAGGTTTGGCTAAAGCAAACAGTGGAGCCCTGGGGGTGGGGTGGGGGGGCTGAGCTCAGGATGGGAGTCAGCATGCGTTCTCAGGCACCTGGACAGTGAGCTCATGGGCTATGCTGGAATCCCTGTGAGAGGACACAGGGACCTCAAGGGCCCCTTCCCGTCCCACAGCACCGAGGCTGCCAGAGAACTGGCCTTGGGGAGCAGGAAGAGCCTCCTCCTTCCCAAGCACACACGCAAAGGCCCCTAGAGCCACATTCTCAAAAATCTACTCCCTTCTCAACTTCTGAAGGACTTAGGGCAGGTGGGATGTCCAGTGAGGCTTAAATGACAAGAAGGGCATTCTTCACCACCTGCAGCTTCCTTATCCCCAAATCACAAGCACTGCCTTGTCCCAGGGTGGCTGTGGCCCAGATCCATGGTCTAGGCTGGTGTCTGTGACCTAGCTGGGATGCTGGGATCTGGGTTTGTGACATTGTTCCCTTCCCTGTTCCCAGAATCCAGAAGCAAGGAAGTCTGACACCTGACTGATGCCAAGAGAACCAACAGTGTGGGGGGAGGGCAGGAAGTGGTTTCAGCCTGGACCCCTTTAGCCTATCTGGTCACATAGAGCAGCCCTGCCCCATTAGGGTGTGGGTCACCAGGGAGCAAGGGGCCTTCCTCCGGAGGGTGGGTTAGGAAGCTGAGGAGAGGCTTTTGCACTTGCACTAGATTCAGCCTCTGGCCCGGCGCCTCCTCCATGACACGTTAGGAGGCCCCTAGTCCACATTTCCTCCTCTCCCAAACCCCACACGCACCAAGTGCCACCTCTCACACCCAGAACTCTCTCCCCTCAACCCCCCTACAATCTCAAACAGGACACAGGGCCCTGGGGGAAAACCAGACGCAATGGACATTACTATTCCTGTTCCACAGAGAGGGCGAGTGACATGGTGAAGCCACATAGCAAGCTGGTGACACAGCAGAGAGCAGATGTGCCAGAACCCCTCCACGCAGTTGAAGGCCCCGTCTACAGAAGAACCTGACCACCCATTCCCCTCCTGGGACTGGACTGGGAAATACCAGCCAAAATGAAGCAGGGCAGTGCAGGTGGTCAAAGGTAACACAGTGCTCTAAGGGATGGGGGTCACACCCATGGCTTTGACCTACCTGTAACATTTAGGGTGAGTGTATGTTCGTGCTCCCTACCCCATGGCCTTGGGGATGCCTTAGATTCACCCCATCTCTGGGGTAGGGTGCAAGGAGCGGCCACAGGAAATCACCGGCCACTCAAGGTTTCTAAAAACATCCCCTGGAGCAGGCCCCAAGGGGGTCTCGGGAGCCGCTGACTCACCATCTCCCCATTGCAGGCTGCTGACCTGCAAGAGACGTGGCTCAGCCTGCTGCCTGCCATGTGCCAACTAGCTGCCTGTCCTTCTGAGCCCAGGTCTGCATGGGGCACACCAGCTGGATGGCCAATTCTGCTTCAACATCACAAATGTCAAGTCTGGAGCCCTCTGGGAGCAACACCAGAGCAGAGAAGATAGGCCTTGGCTTCAGAGCAAACACACGAGGGTTCAAATCCCACTGCCAGCATGCACTAATGGGTTGCCTGTGGCATGTCTTGTCACCTCTTTGAGCTTAACTTAACTGGATAATAGGAGTGTGATGACTTCATTGGGTTGGGGGGCTGATTATAAGAAATGCCCGAGTTGGTGCTGGGGACATGGAGCATGTTCCAGACACGGGCACGGGGAAGAAAATGAGCACTATTACTGTTGCATATACAGAGCAAGGGGCTGGGAGGACACCTCCCTCCTGAGGGTCTGTACCCACTGCTCACAGCCTCCAGAGCTGGAGGACTGGAGCTGGGACAGTCCCTGCAGCTTGGCAGCCCTCCACTCCCCTGCACCCCCCTCTCCTCTGAGGCCTCACCATCTGAACAGTAAACACGGCCACTCTCATCGCTACTGACATTCTATTAGGTGTGTTTATCTGCTTCCTGTTTATCCACCTTGAATAGACCATGACTTTATAACATCCCTTAATCCCAGAATAGAAGCCAGCTCTAGTGGGTGCTGAGACTTGCCAAGTGGATGGCCGAGCCTCCAAGATGTGTACCTTTCTGGGGGACGACGGTGCCAGTGCCGTAGTTTCTGTGGGCTCTGCCTCCCCTGGATGAGGTGGGGAGACCTGATAGGTGCTGGCACAACAGGGGCTGGTGACTGCTGGCCCCAAATGCCTTTCCCTCCTGCACACATCTACAAGGCCAAAGCCCCCAGAGGTCTTGACTCTGGTGAGTCAGCTCCCCTGTGGACTTTGGAACCATCAGGATTCCAGAGGAAGGAGGCAGGTGGGTGGGGAGTGGGGCGGGGGAGGGATGTCCAGGGCGGACGCTAGCTGGCTTCTTTCAGACCTTCCCATGCAAGTCACAGCTTTCTCTCTCTCCTAGCGGTGGGGAGGCAGGATGCTCTGACCCAGGAAGCTCCTGAGCCCTGGCAGCTGCCCATCCTGTTCCCCGGGCCTGGGTGCCAGACTCCTACCTCCCTGGAGGAAGCTTGCTGCTGCCCCTGCCCCTGTCATCCCTTCAGGTTACACCTGTTCCTTCGGAAGGGGTTGGGGCTGACACAACCCTACCCTTTACCCCTCAGAATGCCTCAGACAACCTGGCAAACTACCCCAAGCCAAGGCTCTTCCCTCCTTTCTCTTCTCCCTTCACCTATGGCTGGCAGCTTGGGGTAAGCAGTAACTGCCTTTCCTTGAGGGCTGCGGCTCTGAGATCAGGGATTATTAAGCCTATCCATTTATTATAATTTGTTTAAGATGACCAAGTCGTTTAACTGTAAACCTCTTCACTAATTAAAAAAGAAGGGCATGGTATTAATCCTGCACCAGAGCTGGGGCAGCTGAGTTTCTGTACTCCCTGCCTGTTTGTTACAAGTTGTTACAAGGCACCCTTTCCCACCCAAGCCTGGCCCCAAGGAGCCTGTTTAACCCCTAATACCCACTCGTCCACCTGTGGCCTTCCGGCATGATCTTCCCCCATTCTTCCCCACAAAGCTCCCTGCAGGATCCTCCTGAGAGCCAACCACCTGTCCCGAAATCCTTCCTTATTGTCTGACTCTAACATAAATCCCTCCGGCTAAGGTCCAAGTCCATTTCCTTTGGTTCAGTCTCCGGCAGGAGACAGACAACAGCTGGCCTCCATCCTCTTTGGAATAAATTGTACAAGGAACTACTGGCAAACCAGCACAGACAACTTGGGATGGATGGTACTCCTGCCGGGCTTGGTGGGGGGTGGGTGTGTTTCTGCCTCCATGACCCCCAAATCTCAGAGTCAAACCCCACCACAGAAGACTAAGTCACAGTTAGAGATAAGCCAAGACCTCAATGCTCAACAACCTGGAAATCACAAGCAAGAGGCAAGGGGAGTTTTGCCCTTAAAGTCTGACTTTCTGATCTCAAAACACACCACTTACACCAGGGGCACTGTCCACCAAGGACCCCACTGGCAGGTCACAGGATGCAGTATGAAGAGGCTCCTCAAATAGCATGAAAAGCAGGGTGAGCCTCATATCCGCAGCTGCTTACCCCAAGCACTGGCCAGCTCAGCCCTTGCTGCCCAGGTATGTCAGGAAGCAGCGGGCTGACCAGGCACAGTTGTCACCGCCTCTCCCACCTCCTGCAGCCCTGCATGGACAGCCCCCCACCTACCTCCCAGCCCCAGCTGACTGGGCATGGGATGAGAGCAGGGTGAAGAAACAGAGCTGTTTTGTGCTGAAGGCATGGAAAAATACCACCAGGCCCTCCTAGCACAGAGACCAGGCTAGGTGAGGGGTGGGGTGGGGGTTAAAAAAACCTCCTACCCCTCTGACCTGGGGCCCAGGACCAGGGACAGGCCAGGCAGCAGGAAATGGAAACTCTTGACTCTAAGACACAATCTCATTGTGAAACATGAGAGGTAGAAGGAACGAGGGCCATGCCTCAGACACACACATATCCTTTCTCCCCTCTAACAGGCCTGGGGTCTTAGGCACTGCCATTTTCCCAGCCTGTTTAACCCCTAATACCCACTCAGGCTCTGGCCGGCCCTCAGCCTTCTTAGTGCAATGAAAGAACATTAGACAGACAGGCTGCACAGTGTGGGCTACTCCTAGCCCAACAAATCATGACCTCAGTTTCTTCATCTGTAAAGTGGGAACAATGCCACCTCCTTACCAATTCTCAAGGTTATGGATCAAAAGGCTGGATAGAGAATAGGAGGCCTGGTGCACAGACAAGTTGGAGACATTACTGATTCATGAACTTCTAGTTTACAAACATCCAGGTCTGGGGTGGCGTCTGTGACTCAGTGAGTAGAGTGCTGGCCCCATATACTGAGGGTGGTGGGTTCAAACCTGACCCCAGCCAAACTGCAACAAAAAAATAACCAGGCGTTGTGGCAGGTGCTTGTAGTCCCAGCTGCTCAGGAGGCTGAGGCAAGAGAATCACCTAAGCCTAAGAGCTGAGACGCCACAGCACTCTGCTGAGGGCGACAAGGTAAGACCTCCAGGGCTATTTGTTTTGAGTGTGCATTGTATGTGCCTAGAGGACGCTGAAAGAAGTTCATGAATATACTGTGTCTCTAAGGGTCAGACAATCGAGTGGGACCCATTCCTTGAACAGATGCAGCCTGTCCCCTGTGGAGCCCAGTTTCTGCAAGTGGTAGCAGGAACAGCCACTTGTTGGGCTGGCCCAGAGGGGACCATCTTCCCTCAAGTCTAAGCAAGCCCTTTTGTCCTGGGCCACTGAGGACTAAACATCTGACCAAGCTGGACCTCCAGGACATAGCTTGCCCTCGTCAAATCCCTCGGCCCTCTCTCTGTATATAAAATGAGGCAGCCAGTTACTTCCCAGGGTGAGTGGAGAAACAAGAGGGCAAGATGGGAGAACAAGGGGTTCTCTTCACCTTCCCTCCCCCAGAGGCCGCTGGGCCATTCCCCTCTTTGCAGCTGTGCCCGCCAGCCGCCCACGCACTATGCAACCAACCCAACCTACCTACCCCAAAGAGGATGGGGCCAGAGTCATGGACAAACCTTCCTTCCCCAGTGCAGCTCTCACTGAGTGTTTTCTGAGTACCAGCCTTGTGCCCAGACACAAGGCAAAACAAAGAAAGTACAAGACAGGCTCTGCCCAGAAGGACCATGCAGTCTAACAGAGACAGACAGGGAGATGGGAAAAAATTACACAACAGCAGAAAACAGCAAGAGAAAGCAGTGGGCAACCCAACAGTAAGGCAAGGGCAGTCCCCAGGACGCACATCATATCCCTTTCAAGTCGAAGCAACAGGGCACAAGCAAGATCAGATGCACAAATACAAGTGAGGAAACTAAGGCTCAAAAAGAAAGACGTGAACGAACTAGGATTAGAGCACTCTCCCAATCGGATGCTCCACCACTCTAAAAACTGTACCAACCTCTCCTCTCCTTCCTCTACCCTTACCCTGGGGTCTTCCACCTTTCCTGGCCCACCATGGGCCCTAGAAATAACCTGGAAAACTCCTGCAAATTTTAGCCACCCATTCTTTCTGGATTTATGGATGGAAAGATACATTCGTAACTCTTATCCCAATGAGAAGAAATACCTACATAGCTGGTAAAGTCCAGTGTACATTATGAATCATAAGAAACAGGGTTTACTTCCAGGGGCTGGAGATGGGCGTTTCCCTGTAGAGGGAGTGGATTGAGTGGCTAGGCTGAAGTACGCAATTAGAAGGAATTTGGAGACCATGGGCAGTAAGTCAGAAGTCCATGCAAAAGAACCCTCTTTCTACAAACTTGGTCCCAACTCAAATATAGCCACTGCCTACCATCGTGTGTCCACTTGGACTGACCAGGCAAGGCAGTCTCACAGCGCAATGCATCATCTGTTTCATGGTGTCTGTCAGCTGGATCAGGGATAGTGCTCACTTTGTTGGTGCTTACAGTTCTTTAGTGAGTAGGACCAAAGTAGGAATGAAAGTTGACTAGGTGTAGAAGCCAGGTGTGGCCATTTAGAAACCTCAGTAGATCATAACCCAATACGTTAGTGCCATCCAGCAGAACTGTGATGATGAAAATGTTCTGTACCTCTGTAGTCTTGGGAGATGGGAAAAAATTGAATGTGGCTCCAGAGTACTTGAAACACGGCCGATGACCGAGGAACTAAAACTTAATTTTATTAATTTTAATATAAAATTAAGCAGCAACAATAGTTAGCACTATCAAATTAGAAAAATAAAATTGTACATATGTGGGCATGCCTACTATGCTGGCACAGAGTCTACATTAAACACATCCCACCCAAATCTCCCCCTGCACAAGTCTACCTCCTCTGGATCCTCAGGTTGACCCAAGTTTTGAGGCCACTGTCCACAGCATGTTCCTGGCCTTGAATTACACACATAATAAGTGCTCTTTCCAATCTTGCTGGTGTTCCTGTTTTCTGTTAATCTGAAAGACATGGTAAGGCTTCTGGGGCCTGCTGGGACTTGGGAGACCTGGGTCCACCCTGGGGTGAGGAAAGCACTTGTCACAGGCCTCTGGAGGATGCCACCCTCCCTACCTCACGTGAGACACTGACCAATGCTGGGTATAGCTGGCTAGGCTTCCCCGGCCCTCCCAGGCCGCTATCAAGAAGCCACTCTTCTTGGAGACTATCAGGCCTCGTGTTCAATCTCAAACTTCTTGGCCTGCAGAACCAAGGTCCTACTGAGATCCAAGTGTTCCACAGTGCTGCTGCCCAAGAAGCCACGACTCTGGGAGCCAAATTTAAAGACCATAATTCAGGCATGCGTCAGGAGATTAGTTCCAGGACCGCTCACAGATACCCAAATCTGCGATGCTCAAATCCCAAGGCCAGTCCTATGAAACCCACAGATACAAAGGGACGACGGTTAGGGATAGGGTCAGGGTCAGTGGATACAGACAGAAATGATGCTAGTTCTCAGAGTATGTGCTGTTAAAGCCATGTCTGTACCTCATACATTAAAAATAACCAGTGTTTAGTGGCTAAAGGTATACGCATACATTTCACGCCTGAAAAAGATTGAGTTCTTTGTTATAAAAGCAACAGAACCATATTACAAAAAATATGGGCAGCGGAGAAAGAAGTCATTAATAATCCTGTCTTCCCAACACTGCCTTGCTTCTGTTTTTAAATTGAGTTTCAATGACTCAATGTTACAGAGAGAACCATACACTTTAACTTGCATCTCCCTGATTTCCTCAGACCCACTTTGAGAAATGGGTCAAATGATGTACAGACAGGGAAGCCACCCCCAACCTCTGCCCAGGTAGCTCAGGTATTAGGGATCCCTGTTCCAATCTGATCAAGGGTCTCCCATGACATTGGCCAGGCCCGCCAATTTGATCAGTAAGCACCAATTAAACTGCATGTGCACAATGCACGAAGAGATGTGTAGTGCGCGTACACAGATGGGAAATCGGCTTCAGGAAGCTCAACGTCTAGGGGGAGTTTTAAGATGTATTCACAAGGACCCCAACAAAAGACAGGTGGGGATTTGATCACATGCAGTTCTCAGCATGGGGGCATGCCAAAAAGAGAGACTGTGCCAAAACTTGAGTTCTGTGAACTCTGAATCTCCAGCACACTTGATAGAATGGGAACCTTCTAGAGCAGAACCCAAAAGTGCCTCCCGCCCCCATGGCTCTGAAGTTGCCCTGCCTCAGCCCTGGGAGCCTGCCCTGGTCTAGACACACACGCTCCCAGGGAGATGCTGACACGCACTTTCAGCAGGCAACCTATTGACCTGTCCAAACAGAGAACAGAGTGTCCCCAGCTAGGAGGGCGCTGCACAGATGAGGGGCAGGGGGGTATGACCAGCCCCAGAGTGCTTGCTGGGGGGAAGAGGGAGTGGAGAATCTGACCAGGCAAGACTGTGGCTGGGAGGGCTGAGAGTTTTCAAGTTGGAGATGGGCCCGTCTGAAGGACAAAGGAAGCCTGTGTTGGGGCTGCAGCTGGGTTTGGGGGCTGCTGGGAGAGGCCAAAGGGGAGAGAGAAATGCGGCTTCACGGCTCAGGACATTCGTTAATAATTACCCTCATGCTTGGTGCTGGGCTGGGGATCCCAAGGGGCACAAGTCAGGGCCTGTGGGGAGGGAGGGCGGAGAAGGGGCAGACAAGGCAGAAGCCTCAGTGTGCTGTGCTGACAGGGTGGGGGCTCAGAGAGACACGCGCTCAAGGGAAGGCAACCCCCAGGCCCAGCTCAGGGATGCCTCCCCTAATAGCCGCAGCCTACTGGAACTTTTCTCCCTTGGAGCACCAGAGGCCCCCACAATAAATACACCCCGCTCCCATTTAATCCTTACCTTAACACTGCATCGAGACTCCTTCCCCCATGTCATGGCCTTCCCAACCTCAAAGGCAGTAATGTGTATTTCCCCTGAGTCCCACAAACCTTAAGCCAGTACTGGGCATACAGCTGGCACTCATTAAGTGTTTAAATTGGCCTCAGTGAACAAGTGGTTGGCTTAGAGAGGCGCAGTGACCTGTCCTGGTCACACAGCACATCAGCTAGACCTGCCCAAGACCCACTGTCTTCTGAGTCCCCCAACCATGGATGGGTCCAAGTCACTGGGCCACTCACTGGGGTGGACTACAGGGCTGAGGCTAGAGGCTGAGAGATAGGGGAAGCAGGGTGTTGAAAAGCTGTTAATCAGGACACACACCCCCCTTTTCCTGCTAGCCGGGACGTGCTGACAAGACACTACTGCCTCAGCTTGCCCCACTTAGCCCGCTCAGCACTTATGCCCCCACCCTCCACGAGAGGTGCCTTTTCCACCCGCTGCTGCAGAGGGGGCAGGGATGCTGAAAGAGCAGGGCACCCTTCCAAAGCTAACACTGTCAGGATGCATTCCACAGCCCGGGAGGTGAGTTTTATTTGAACAGGAGTGATGGGGAAGGTATGGGGCTGACGTTCTTTCTCCTCCAGAGCCTGTGATCAGGTGCCCACCTCCATCCTGCACCGGGGCACAGGAGGGGCAAGAGCCTAGTATTAAACCTGAAGAGCACTCATGCCAAAACAAACATCCACAAAGAGCCTGTCCTGGGGTCCAGAGCACGCTACAGAATGATCTATCTGTCCCCAACCACAAAGGCAGTATCTAGGTGGCACGTATACCCCAGGACAAAAGAAAAAACTAAAGCTATTCCCTTCCAAGGTGCAGAACAGCATCCTTCTAGGGGTGAACACTGGGGATGCCAAGTGGGGGCACGTGTCACAAGTAGGAGTTAGTGACAGGGAAGGTGGCAAGTCATGTGAGGTCGCAGATAGAAACCCCAAATGAGGCGCAGTTACACTTCCCCTCCAGCTCCGTGATTCTTTCTCAAAGGTCTCAGCCTTGGGGTGTTCTAAGCCACAAACCTTCTGAGAGGCAGAGGGAGGAGCAGAGAACAAAGGGCAGGGGCCCATAGGGCTGAGGCAGGGACAGGGCAGACGGCCCCAAACTCTGAGTGGTGCCACTTACATTACATAACCCAGGTTTTCCTGCTTTAAAACTTTTCATGCTCGAAATGGCAAACAAACCTATATATGGTCAGTGTGGTCAGGAAACAGCAGTACTTTGACATCAAAACCAAAAGGCAGTGCTTGGGTGGCAAAGGGGCCGGGAAGCACGTACACAGGGCATCTGGGGTGCTGGGGGTGATGAGGCTGTATGTAGAAAAGCAGCCTCGGGGGAGCAGTGAGATCCACAGGACTGGCAATGACTTAGGGCCACTAAGTAGCTGTGTGACCTTGATATGCTATTTAACCACTCTGTCTCAGTTCACTTGTCTGCAAAAGAGGGGATCCCCACTTCTTACCATTGTTGGGGAGTTGACAGGATGTAACAGGCCACACGGCTCAGATTATCAGGGTTCTGTGTGGCCGGGATGCCTCTTTGCCACCACCCACAAAGTAATTTCTGTTATCAGTGGGTATAAACCTCAAGTTCTTTGTTAAAGTTGAAACTTGCTGTTAGTGTGCAGGGTTATAAAATGCCTCTCCCCTGTTATGAGTTGGCCTCCAAAGTTTCCCGTCTATCCTGAGGCTGACTGAGCCCAAAGGTAGGTGTCCAGAAAAGAGGTGAGATCATACGAGCAGCAGAGTCCAAGTCGCACAGGGCCACTGCAGGGGCTCTGGTTTAGTCTAGGGGAGGAGACGTTGGAGAGTATTCTGAGTTTTAAGGTCAAAAATCTATCAGGAGCCCTGACTACTGGGGCACTGAGTTTGGGGAGATCTATTAAGAAGTGTGACAATCTCTACTCTCCTCTGCTGGCCACTTCCCCGAAGCCTCCTCTGATTGTCCCACTTAATTCTAACTGCTCCTTTATTGCACGTTGCCCACGCCCAGTGGGCAGAATAACCTTGGACAAGTTATGTAACCTCCCAAGGCCTAGGCCATGAGTCTAGGAGGCAGGAGGCTAGTAAATAACCACTAAGCTCCCTCCAGCCTCACATTTTGATGTACTGCCACGAGAAGTGCCCAGGGCATGAGCTGCCCCCTGCCAACCTCTAAGACACGCTGGAGAAACCAGCCAACAGCTCCAGGGCGCAGACTGATGGGGAGCAGAGTCCAATGCTGAGAAACTCCCCCGGTAGTGGGGGAAGGCATCAGATCCTTTCTGCCTGAGGCTCTGATCGGCCCAGAAAAACAACCTCCTGTCTAAGCCTAGGGCTTACCACAACTTCAATTTTTGCCTCTTATCCCCATACTCACTAGTGTGTGGGGAAGCTGGCACCCAAGATCACAGGAAGGGGTATGCTGGGACAGGTTAGGGTATCAGGCAGGCCGAACAGTTTAGTCTAAGAAGAAAAGTGCTCTGCACTCCAAATTCTACTAAGAGGTTTTTGATTTAAAGACAATCTTAAAAGGGAAAAAAAGTAAGGGGAGAAAAGGCCCAGGAAATTTAGAAAGGTCCATATGATAGTCTGAACTTGGACAAGAAGCATTGCTGGTCAATTGGACTTGGTTCTACAGAGTTTTTTCTTTCCCCAGCTTAATCTTCACCAGGCCTTGGTTTTCCTACCTAGCGAATGGGATAGTGTCGATTTGGCTACCAGACCACCCAGAGTCAGGCCCATAGAGGTCACAGAAGGCACATCTCTGGTGATCTGTAGGGGTGCACACAGTGCACTCTGCATATCTGCAAGTTCCTTAGAAGACTGGGTGGTGTCGCTGAGGTGCTGCTGACAAAACTCTGTAAACAATTCTGCTTCCTCCCCCTGGAGTGGGCAAAAGGGTGACAAAACCCAGGGCAGGCTCCAGTCATGCTCAAGGTGCCACCAGCTAGGGAGCTGCCCTTCTCCTCTGCAAACAGCATAAGCCTTCTCCCCGCTCCTCCTCAGAAGGCTCTGAAGATTAAACAGCGCTTCCACAAGGAAGGCGCAGGGAGGTGTTATTTCCCTGCCCCAGCTCCTCCACTTGCCCTCTTGGGTTTCCGTAGTATGTGGCTGGAAGACATCCCTAAGAAGAAAGGACCGGGGTGCATTCTCTGGCAGCAGTCCTCCAATGGGTCTGGGCACACAGTACATGCTTAGTAATTATCTGCTGAATGAGGGAATGGATGAGTCTACAGAGGTCAATGCTGGCTAGTGTCATGTAGCACAAACCAGTATGTAAGAAGAACTAGAACCCAAGTTAGAATCAGCTATTCAGCCAGGCACGGTGACTCACTGCTGTAATCCTAGTACTCTGGGAGGTCAAGGTGGGAGGACTTCTTGAGGCCAAAAGTTTGAGACCAGGCTGAAAACAGCAAGACCCCCAACTCTACCAAAAACAGAAAAATTATGTGAGTGCTACCTACTCAGGAGGCTAAGGCAGGAGGATTGTTTGAGCCGAGAAGTTTGAGGTTGCAGTGAGTTCTGATCTATGATGATGCCACTGTACTCTACTACCTGGGGTGACAGAGTGAGACTCTGTCTCAAAAAAAAGAAAAAAAAAATCAGTCCTTTCCTATATAGTGGCTTATTATTATTATTATTATTTTTAATTTTAGAGGCAGAATCTCACTCTGTTGCCCTGGGTAGAGAGCCTTGGTATCATAGCTCACAGCAACCTCAAACTCTTGGGCTTGAGCAATCCTCTTGCCTCAGCTTCCCAAGTAGCTAGGGCTACAGGCAATCCCCACTGTTTTTTCTATTTTAGTAGGGACAGGGGTCTTGCTCTTGCTCAGGCTGAGCTCAAACAATCCACCCACCTCGGACTCCATGCCCAGCCCCTACATTTTAGGGTTTCTAAATAATTTAGATGAAGGTTTCTCATCCCTAGCCCCAAGCGTGGATGCACAGAAAAGTGAAGAGGATTCTACTGTGTACTCCCCACCTGATGTAACCAACAAAGTCCCTAGCAGCCCATCTCCAGGCTTCACCAGGCAAAATGGATCCTGCCACCCACCGACCTGCATGGCTTCTCTCCCAGACTCAAGAGGAAAGGGCTCAGCTAAGCAGCTGCAGCCAGATTACAGGGGGCAAGGGAGGTAACAACAGCCAGAAGTACACAGCCCTGCCTAAATATTTCAACAGGAAACCCAAATATTTAGATGGGGAGGGGGGGGTTAAGCACATTTCAAAGTTAATCAAAGATGAGAGAGGAAGTGAGTGATGTCTGCCCCCCAGGAAGGCTCAACTCTGATCCCAGGTCTTGGGTGACCACCACACAGGGAGGATACCCATGAGGCCATTTGCACCCAGGAATTCTGCATGAAAGAAACGGTTTAACCAAGGCCTGGGGCAAGCCAAGACTGGGCAGAGCCCTACTAGAAGGTAGGAGGAAGTAAAAATGTACCAAATTTCCAGGTGGTGACCATTAACTTTGGGGGAAGGGGGTGCCTTATGGGTTAATATGTAGGAAATTGACTCAGGACTGCAGAGAGGACAAGGTGTCCAGAGAAATGGGACACACGAACAGCAGCTAACACATAGCAAGTCACCTGTTACACGCGCCAGGCACAGGGACTCCATGGACGTGAGGAATTCAATGCACTGCAGTCTTATTTCACAGGTGAGATGACTTCTCGAGATCACACAGCTCAGCATCATGAAATCTGTGCCCCATGCACCCTAGGATTCTGAGCACACCTCACAGGTACTGCACGTCCTCACCGCTACACCTTGACTCCTTGTTTTCATCCACTTTCACTGTAGCCTAACATGGAACAGAAGGTTCCGAGTTTGGGCTTTGGGCTCAAATCCTCCCTCTTGTGCTTTCTGGCTTGCACAGATTATTGAACCTCTGTGGTCCAGCGTGTTGCTTCCTCTGTGAGGCAGTGCTGGTCACAGCACCCGCTGCAGAGGGCTGCTGCGAGCACTCAGTGATATGACACATGTCAGTATTTCATAGAGCCAGTAGCCAAACACCTCCCTCCCTGCCCAGGCCTGTCTCGACCTCCACTTGTGGACAAGACCCACTGAAGGCTGAGAGAGCCAGGGGGGTTGAATGTCCACCTAGCAATGTAGATGCAGGTGAGTTGCCTAGTCTCTGGTTTCCTGCTCAGTGGGAGTAGCTGTGACCCCTAGCCCATAGGACTGGTTCAAGGAGACGCAGTAACGTCCCAGCCTGGGACATGGGACATGGGAGGCCCTCTACAGAATCCTCACTGAGCCCATCCCCACACCACTCACCCTGCAAGCTTGTCCTCCTCCAATCCAAGAGTGAAATTTCACTCATCTGTCTCCACAGCACTGTTATGTTGCTTTTTCCTCCAGATGAGGGCCCCGGGAAGCAAGGGGCTGTGTTTTGTTTTGAGCCAGATCCTGAAAGGCTGAGTGATTTCGCTAATGTCATCAGGAAACAGAAACAGACTCCTCGCAGAACCCCAACCTCCACCATCTGAGGCCTGTCACTGAGCACTGAGCACTGTGTTTCCTCTCATTTCACCATGGCCCTATTTTCTCTCCTCAGCTAGACTGAACTCCTCGGGGCTAAAGGTACCCTAACTCCTGAGGCTTCAGCCCACACAGAAATGATAGCCAGTAGGGAGGACTCCTTCGGTGTTCCCACCCCTACCCTGCCAGGTCTCTGGGGTTTGGGGACTGGGGCAAGTCCTCCCAAAGCCTAGAGGCCTCAGGCAATTGTACAGGGCTGGGGCACAGCACTTCCACTTCTACAGAGAGGGGACCTCAGGTGTAGCCTGGGAAGGTCACCAAACAGAAGGGGCAATATGTTTGGCTGGGGCAGGGACCCAGACCTGGACTTCCCAAGGAGCTGATGGTAGGAAGTGGGGTGCCCTTAATGAAAGCAGGGGTGTGAAGGAGAGTCTTTGGGGGCTGTAGGCTCTATGGGTTTTCTGAGAAAACCCACACTCCATCACATGAACAGAAAGAGAAAGGAAGGAGGAGGCGTCCTTATCAGAACAGTCCTGAGGTGAAGGGATCAGCCCACAGAAATGTCGTTAATTTAGAGTAGAATATTCCACTTCTTTTAAGTTGTAAATGGCTGTGAAAGAAGCAGAAACGTTCCGAAATGTTCACTCCCCTGCTTGAAAATTACAAAAATTTGATAGAGTTCAAATTCCTTGGCTAAACTCAGAAGGGCCTGGCCACGTGACCCTCCAGTCTTGAGGCTGAGGCCAAGCAGGTCCATCCTGCAGTATCATACCTCCCTACAGGCTGTGGGCAAGAACAAGCACCACCCTCCCTTCTTCTACAGTTCTTTAAAAATGTGGCTGTCATACACCCAGAAATGGAATTAATACATTACTTGGGAGTTCTATTTTTTTTTTTTTTAAGACAGAGTCTCAAGCTGTCACCCTGGCTAGAGTGCTACAGCATCATAGCTCACAGCAACCTCCAACCCTTGGGCTCAAGCGATTCTCTTGTCTTAGTTTTTCTATTTTCAGTGGAGATGGGGTCTCACTTTTGCTCAGGCAATCCACCCACCTCGGCCTCCAAGAGTGCTAGGATTACAGATGCAAGCCACCGCACCCGGCAGGGAGTTCTATTTTTAATAGGAAACTCCACACTGTTTTCCATAGTGGTTGTACTATTTTACACACCAAATACCTTGCACGACTCCACGTATAAGATATCTAAAGTAGCCAAATTCACAGAAACAGAAAGTAGAATGGTGGTTACCAGGGGCTGAGTGAAGAGGGAGGAGAGTTGTTGAATGGGTATAGTTTCAGTTTTGCAAAAAAAGTTCTAGAAATCTGTTTCATAGCTATAAATATACTTACCACTACTGAATCGTACACTTAAAAATGGTCAAAACAGCCAGGCGAGGTGGCTCAACCTGTAATTCCAGCACTTTGGGAAGCCAAAGTAGGAGAATCACTTAAGGCCAGGTGTTCAATACCAGCCTAGGCAACATAGAAAGGCCCTATCTCCACAAAAAAATAAAAATAAAAAGTTAGGCCGGGCTCAGTGGCTCATACCTGTAATCCTAGCTCTCTGGGAGGCTGAGGCAAAACTGCTTGAGCTCAGGAGTTTGAGACCAGGATGAGCAAGAGTGAGACCATGGCTCTACTAAAAATATAAAACATTAGCTAGACATGGTGGCAGGTGCCTGTAGTCCCATCTATTCGGGAGGCTGAGGCAAGGGGATCACTTGAGCTCAAGAATTTGAGGGTCCTGTCAACAAGGCTGATACCATGGCACTCTAGCCTGGGCAACAGAGTAAGACTCTATCTCAAAAATAAAAATAAAAAAGTTAGCTGGGTGTGATGGTGTACACCTGTAGTCCCAGCTACTCAGGAGGCTGAGGCTGAGGATTGCTTGAGCCCAGGTTTTTAAGGTTGCAGTGAACTATATGATCGGACCACTGTATTCCAGCCTAAGCAACAGAACAAGACCTGGTCTCTAAGAAAAATATATTTTAAATGGTTAAAATGGTAAATTTTATGTGTTTTTTTAAACCAAATATAATTCAGTTAACATTTCCTCTGCTCTAGGAATATCTTCCTAGATGCTGCCCACCACACCTGTACCCGGGCTGCCCCACTGCAGGGTAGGGGTATCTACGAGTAGTTGTGATAAGCAGCCCACACTAAATGTACATGCTATGTACTTAGGCAGACTATGGGCATGCCCTCAGAGGCAACAACCGTAACATCAGACATACTGCTTGGATGGTGATTCTTTAGCAACAGCTAAGTCCCTACAGTGGCACTTAGAGGAAGAACTCTACTAAAGGCATCCTGTCCTCTCTACAGGGCGAGCAATCCCTGGGAAGAATGCTGAGGCTCCTCTTCTAGGGTGCAGGGGGAATCAACGAAACCCCAAAGAGATGCACCTCTACCTTTTCCACTCCCTAAAACAAATATTGGATGGAGGCAAACCTATTTCACAAGCCTTCCTATGGTCACCCACCACACTTCTCTGTATCACCCTAGTTCTGGCCAACAGGTTCTTGCAGCACCACTCAGATATGGCATCTCAATCTGCACAGGCCCTCATGGGGATTCCACCTCAGGAGCCTGGCCTCTCGCTCCCCAAGCCTTGTACTTCCCTCCCCCAACCACACACACTGTTCACAGGCTGAGCCCAATCTGGCAGCAAACAGCCAAGTTGAAGATGAAAGCCTTTGGCCTGAGGTCAGGGACAGCCAAGCACAGCATTCAAAACTGGAGGATTGTATTTCTTTTAAACGCCAGACTATAAATAGGGCAAAACCCCAGGAAAATAGTTAGAGGTAACAATCATCACCTCCCTTGTAGTCCCTCCTGAACAACTCCCCCACTCCCACTGGAGCCTTTCAACACTTGCTAATTTTTTGTTTTTTAGAAACAGGATCTCACTCTGTTGCCAAGGCTAGAGTACGGGTGCCATCATAGATCACTGCAACCTCAGATTCCTGCATTGACACTTAACAACTAATTTCTTTCTTCAACAATTCTCTATTACTGTGCCATCTGTAACCATCCCAAGGCTCTAGTAAAACTCTCAAAGCAATTTAATAAAACTCTAACCAGAGCAGTTAACTAAGGCAGACTTCCTTTTTTAAGGTTTTTTTTTTTTTTCCCCCTGCCCTAAACTTTGGAGTGGAACATAAATAAACGAGCCATTAGGAAGGTACCTCTTTCCATTTCCTCTCAAAAATCCAACTTACCCACTTTTCCACTTTGGCAGTCCTAGGCTCAAGAATTTAAGCTCAGAACTAACATGCTAAGGCCTCCAAGATCCTCAAAAGATCAATTGTGCTCCCTTCACTTAACAAAGGCAGTTCAATGGACCAGTGCAAGTTTCACAATTTCCAACCAGGCTTGAAACAAAGGAGGTGTTCATGTTAACCCTCAATTCCCCCCTGAAATTCAGTGTACCCCACATTTAATTTCATCACATACACCATAGTTTTATCTTTCAAATTCAGGGAGGACTTGTGTTAATAACTGAATGTCAGAACCTCAAAATTGGAATCAGACTTACTACTGTAGACTGGAGTATGTATAGCATAGTACAAAGAGTCTAGCAAACCCTAGAGTACTCATGCAAAACCCCAGGATACAATAATGCACTTTGGCACTTGGGAGGGAAGGAGTCCAGTGGGATCAGAGAGGCTTCTGGGATTGGGTCAGCTACGTGAGAAGTCTCAGAAAACCCAGAGTTTAATGTGGGATGCCAGAGCAAAGAGCAGAATCTTGAGTGAACCCCAGGAGACCCCACCCACAGGAGACATGGGACTCTCGAGAACAGCAAGAAGCCCTCCCAAACTAGGACAAAGTGCAATTCCCCATCCTTTTAGGACCCTCTTCACCACTCTCCCCCTTTTCCTAGCTAGGTCTTTCTAATTCCAAGACCTCACTCTGGCTTGAGGTCTTCCCACGAGAGTCCCCATGAATCTTTAGGCTGGACAGGGGGGCCCTCATTGAGGACCTCCGGAACACCTCTGTTGTGGTCCACACCCGCTGTCCTGTCCCCAGTGGGTTTATTTATCTTTCTCCCTGGCAGTTCTGAGCCCCACCTAATTCTCTGTATCCCTGGAGTCCTGCTCGGTGCCTGGCACATAGTGGGCGCTTAATATGCATGTAAATGCTTGCTTTGAAATATGAGGCTTGAAATCTGACTCTGCTCTGTGTGACCCTGGGCAAGTTACATCTTCTTTCCTCATTTTCCTCATTTATGGAGTAGTCTTCAAAATTAACTTAAAACTAGGCTTTATGTGAAGTACTTAATCCAAGGGTCTGGCACTTGGTAAGCTTTTGAACCCTCCTGTTTATGATCATTGCATACCAGAGGCAGAAGGTTGAAAAGCACTGTCATTCCTCCTCTTCAACCCAATCCTCTGGGGGTTTTTTGGTGGGGAGGAGGGAGGTTCCAAAATGAGAAGTGGAGGGGTAGGACTCATGTATTACTTTAGTAACAGAGAAGGTGCTGGATGGACCAGGCAACAACACGGCAACACGGGAGGTGCTGGCATGCCATTCATTGCCTTTGTAAGGGAAATAGAGAATAGAATTTCCCAGCAGACCACAGCCCAGCCAAGCCAATTTACTCAGATCACTTACAGAGCAACATTCAGCATTTTCACTTGCCAAAGAGGGAGGGTAAAGATATACCACTGGTGCAGGCTCCTAAGGCAGAACTTCAGGTCTGTCCCCAAACTGCTGTGCTTCCTGCTGTGTCACTGCAGCCACTTTAACTTCTCTTAGAACTACATGAGGTCACTGTAAAGAGCATCTAAAATAATGCAGGTAGGTAAAGCACTTAGCAAGTTGCCTTGCTTGATGAGTGCTTAATAAATACTAAGGTCAGGAGACCTGCTCACTCTCTACATACAGCTTGCCTAATGTTTCTACTTTACTGGAGCTGTGCCAAACCCTCATAACTGCAGATGAGGAAAGGGAGGCAAAGTTAAGTTAAATGGTTTGATGAGTAACTGGCCAGCCAGATGGCAAAACCAGCCTGCACCATAAAATGAGGATAATACCATTCACAATGCCCAACACAAGAGCAGCAGTGCCTCCGATGCTGACTTCCCTCAGGGGAGTCTGCAATTGAGGAAGAGGCTGGGAGAACAGGTCATAAAAAATCTTGTTTGAGAGAAAAGGGTTCAAGATGGTTCTGAAGGCAGGAAAAAAGGCAACCACGTGGCTCCAGGTTGGCAGGGGCAATGAAGCACTTCAAAGTCCGCTTGCATCTCAGTTCAACTGCACCATGAGTGGGAGGAAGCACCAGTAGTTATAGAAATAACTCCAGTAGTTATTTCTTTTCTTTCTTTTCTTTTCTTTTTTTTTCTTTTTCTTTTTTTTTTTTTTGAGATAGAATCTCAAGCTGTCACCCTGGCTAGAGTGCTGTGATGTCACAGCTCACAAGCGATCCTCTTGCCTCAGCTTTTCTATTTTTAGTAGTGATGGGGTCTCATTTTTGCTCAGGCTGGTCTGGAACTTGTGAGCTCAAGCTATCCACCTGCCTTGGTCTCCCAGAGTGCTAGGATTACAGGAGTGAGCCTCCACACCAGCCTCTAGTAATATTTCTAAAGAAAGGTATGTTGATGTCCTTTCTCCTACATTTGAAAGCGCACACATCATTTCCAGCGTTGAAAAAAATACCCAGCGCAGTGGCTCATGCCTGTAAATCCTAGCAATCTGAGAGGCCAAGGTGGGTGGATTGCCTGAGCTCACTAGTTCAAGACCAGCCTGAGCCAGAGCAAGACCTTGTCTCTAAAAATAGCCAGAAGTTGTGACAGGCACTTGTACTCCCACTATTTGGGAGGCTGAGGCAAGAGACTCACTTAAGTCCAAGAGTTTGAGGTTGCTGTGAGCTGTGATGTCATGGCATTCTACCAAGGGTGACTATCTCAAAAAAAAAAAAAATCCAAACCAGAGAGTACCCACCTCTCTTCTAAGAAGTCTCACCCAGTCCCTGCTCCCACTCCAGGAAGTCCCAGCTCGGGGCTCCTTTACAAGGTGATTCAGAACCAGCAAAAATACAGAACCTCAGGTGGAAAACGCCTAAGCAGCCAGATGGGAAAGAAGATTTTTAAGTTTTCATTTTTCCTTAAACCAATTTCCTGAGGCCTAAGGCAGTGCCTCAAGTCACAAATCAGAAAGCAGAGCCAGGCAGATTTCAGCAGATTAGAACTGACGCCAGCAAATGCTTCCACCACTGGTCCATGTTCACTTCTTGGGTTTTTTCGACAAAGGGAGGGGACTGAGCCCAGTTGGGGATGGTTTGAAGGTTTTTTTGGCTGGGGTCAGGAACATGGCTGTCCTTGTTCAAGAACTTATCTATAATGGTCTCCAAATCAGACTAGAGACTGATGCCCAAATTTGATGCCCCAACCCTTTTTCTAAAATTACCTGCCCACTTTTGGGGGAGAGGGGTAACTGCTGACAGATTCAGCAGGACCTCAAAAGAGGCATTTTGTTTTTTTCAAATACCTTAAGGAAGTTGTCTAGCCTCCAAAACTACCACCACCAGCTGCACCCGGCTGCCTAACCCTGGACCACCCCCCTTTCCCTTCTCCTTGTGTTTTTAAAGTTTATTTTCCCACATTCAGCCTTGAATTCTTTCCTTCCTTCCCCTGCAGTGGTGGAGCAACATTTCAGAGGGAAACACTTGGGAGGGCAGCTCAAGGCTTTATCAATCCTGCTGCCCTCTTCCCCCCCCCCAAAAAAACAAAGCTGGGGAGCAAACTAAACAAAAACTGTACTCCAGAAGAATTGTTTCCTCAAGGGAAATCATAAAGTGACCTCCCCCCCAAAACACACACACCAAGGTGAGCACCCACCAGAAGGAAGCCAATTATCCCAGAACTCCTGCTATTATTTACTGAGGGCTACACCAACCATTTACCTTCTGAAGCTCACCCTCCCCAGAATCACCTCCTCACCTACACTCACCTGGGAAACTGCTACAGGACAGGAGACTCTCCACTAAAATCCATCCCTGAGCCCTTGCTGGACTAAACCTTGCTGGACTAAACCTCCCCTTCTGCCGGCCTCCTTAGAAGACAAGGCTTTGTGTGCCTGGCTGCCAAGAAACACCTATATGGTCATCTGTGGGGATGTCCATAGATCTGGGGACAAAAAGGGGTGTTACCAGTGGCAAAATGTCTTCATGTCTTCCAAATACTTTCAACCTTACAACAGTCCCGGGCAGAAAAGAGGGATGAAGATGGTTTTGTTCCCATTTCTTATATGGGGAAACTGAAGTTGGGAAATGAGAGACAACTAGATAGTCATTAATAGTGACTGTCTATTATGGATATAGATAGTATTGGAGAGCTGCTGTGGATTAAACATTATTCCTCATCAGACCTCCTGTCTGCCGTTTCTCACCCCAAGAGCAACATAAAACCTTGGACTACTCTCACTCTCCCTCTGCAATCTAGGACTTTTACTCAGGTCCAGGTCATTCTACAGGGACTTGGGGAGATGGGAATGCAGGCGGAGAAGGGCGGATGGTTGAAGCTGAACCTTTGAGAACCTGAGATAGAAGCCCTCAGTCCCCAAGCTGACCCCAAAGTCTCAGCCAGGATGGTCAGTCCCAGTTATCCGAGTGAGGCCAACTCCATCCACAGGGCATGGGCACTTGAATCTGAAAATAAGCAACTCCCAATGCTGGCACCATCCACCCCACCGCACAGGCTCCCCTTTCTTATTAAAAGAGGACTACTCAGGTTTTGTCGTTTGTGCAACCTGTTACTTTCACAAAGTTGAATTCCAAGACCTTGAGGATGTCTCCTCTAGATAAACCTCCCCAGAAGCCTGAGAGCGTCCCCAGCATTGCAGGCACCAGCCCTCATTTCAGAGGTTGAGGCCGACAGAAGTCATTAACCCCTCTCAGGGGCAGTGCTAGGGTGGAAAAATTTTGCCCAGGTTTAGGCTGGGGGACCCTCCCGCAGCTCTGCCGGGTTCACGTTCTTAAAAATTAAATTAAATTAAAAAGTCGGGCGGGCGCGGCACTGCCCCAGGAACACGGAGGTGGAGACGCGAGGGGGTGGCACCCGGCTCAGCTCCCGGACTCCGGGAGCGTCTCCAAGGAAAGATAAACGCCTTTATCCACCCCACAGCCTCCCTCCAAGAGGGAGGTACCCGCACACCGAGCCACTGAGGGGCCCAGTTTACCTTGGAGTCAAGTCCAAGTTCCTCCAGGCAAACTAGATTCCGGTGAGTTTCCGCGCATGGGGAGACCCTTATGTCCCCTGGGTGAGGTACAGACCCTCAAAGCCTGACCTGTGATGGAACTTCCTCTCCCGTCAACCCAGAACCTTTCACGGAAACTGAGAGTCATCAAAAACTGTGAGGGTCTTCCCTTCAGCACCCCTAAAGCTCTAGCCAGTTCAGGAGGCTGCTCACCTGCAGGATCTTGTCCAGACCCTCCTGGCTCAGGCACGGGAACTCTTTGAGCAGATGCAGCTTCTGTGTGTAGTAATTTTTCTTGGCTTCCTTCCAGTGCGGCTCCTCGAGTACTTCGAAGATCGCCGCCCCGATGGCCAGGTAGAAAATGATGGCCGAGGTGAGCAGAGGACCCCGGTCCACCATGGCTCCGGAGCGGCCGCCTCCTAGAGAAAGCCCCCGCTAGCCCCAGCCGCTCTGGGTCGCCAGCCCTGGAGCCCCTGGAAACAGCTGTTTGAATTTGGAGCTCCGCATGCGCAGTGCCCCGTCCCCGCCAAACGCAGCTCTCTGGACAAAGTTGCTTAGCCAAGTTGGCGCACTGAGCGCGGGGAACTGCGTGGAGCTCTGCTCACGCGGGCCGGGATGGGTGAACACCAAGGGGGCCGAGGGGCGTAAGGAGCGGGAGGAACACAGGAATTGACTCTCGGGAGACACGTGGGCAGCTCCTCTGCGCGCCGGCAGCAGGGTGCGCCGCGCCCGCCTCCGCGCGCCTCTTTAACCGGCACCCAGCCGGCTCGCGACCCTGGCGGGGGCGGGGTCCGCTCACGACACGCCCACTCCAGCCCGGCCCCGCCCCGGGCGCGGGAGTTAGTGAAGTGTGCGCTGGACCGAGCTCAGTGCTCTTTTGGTTCCTGGGGCCCGCCGCCCGGGGGCGCTGCACGGCCCCCCCCAGACCTCCACGGGGTTGCAGTCTCTGGACTTCGCGTTTGTTATTAGTGGTGGTGTTTCAGCTAAAATGATTGTGCACCTTACGACTGAAGTCAGGAATTTATTGTTATTGACATTTTTATTGTAATTCAATTTTCATTTACTGATATTTCTTCCAAGAAAGCTTGATGCTCAGTCCCTTCCTGTCACTCCTTCAAACACCTTCCTGTAAGCTTGGGGAAAGAGAGTTAGACCAGGGCTGAAGAAGCCATAGGAAATCAGAGGATATCAGGAACTAACCCAATCACAAACGCGTGGCTCCTCCCTCTTGTCCTATTCTCACCTGTCCTAGTGAGACCCCCTTCTACCCCCACAACCTCCTGGTATTTGGAAGGAGCAGGCGGCATTGTTTTGACTCCTTCGCCCAATCCCACTTTGTAACTACAGAAAACACTTGACCTCTTACACACTCAAAACTCTGCTTAAAATTGCAAATTGCCCTTGCATCCTTAGCTGGTTGGCTTTATCTTCTTCTTAGCACTAAATTTCGCCTAACTTTAGTGTATAACTTTTATTTCTTTTGTTTACTATGTACTGCCCCCTGTCCCCCCCCCCCCACATAAACACTGAAATGTCTGCTGGAGAAAGGGAGAATCTCGTTTGTGCAATGATGTATTCACAGTGCCTATGACATAGTAGACCCTCAATAAACGTGTTCAGTGAAAGAGTGAATAAATTTGTCAAAAACACATGTGCAGGATATTTCACATTCATTTTCTGGGATTCTGTAAGCATGCATTGTAAGCAGGGCTGATCATTACACTGACTTTGTTGTGAGGAAACTGAAGCTCAAATGGGTTAGTTTGTTCCTTTACAGACTCACGTGCCTGCCCAGAGAAGACCAGAGCAGGAAGCTAGAGGAGGCCCAGATTTCCTCATTCTGCATCCCTGCAGTGCCAGTCCCCTCCAGACCCTCCTAGGTAAAGATCACCCTTGATAAAGTCTTGGGGTGGCTCCTCTGTTGACAAGCCACTCCCCAGCACCAGACCCCTGACCCACAGAAGAGATCCCTCTCCTCTAACCCTAGCAACCCCCTAACCACCCAAGTCTTTGCCTGAACCCCAATTCTGCATTCTCACTCTCCAGCTCTCAGCTGAATACAGAGACCAAGCTTCTGTCCTGGATGCCCCTCTCTGGATTCAGCACAGCACTCTGTGAGAAAGCCAGGGGCTGCAGTGTGAACGCTTCAGCTAGCATGGGGTGGGGACAGTTTGAGAGACCACAGGCTCTCTTTGTTTAGAAAATTCTCCACCATTCCTCTCCCACCTCCCGTCTGTGTTCTATTCCTAAGAAAATAAAGGGCCTCTTCCTATTTTGGTCTCCCTGCTTCATGAAAACACTGAATACTTTGGGAAGAATTGATTTTTATTCGAAGCTTTTATAACTCCTGGTTTCTGTGTCCTACCTCTTGGTTTCTTCGTTTCCTGTGCCCTTTTTCTTTCTCGCTTCTGTGTCATGCTTAACTCTCATCCTCTCCTTCTTTTGCCCCATCCCTTCCTTTCCTGTATTTTCCTAAACTGCCTTCCCTCGCTCTCCATTCTCCTCCTCTGACCTCTCTGTCCTCTCCTTTGTCTCCTGCCCTATAGAATGTGTTTCTCCTTTTCCAGCCTCCCCTCCCCCACCCGGGCCCCAGCCTCACTGTTGAATCTACACTTTCCCAAGGTTATCTGGACCACAAGACAAAGGCACATGTCTTCTCAGCATGGCAGCCAGTGGGGGCTTCTGTGAATGAAATTGTGCACTTAGACAACTTGAAAAGGGTAAAGTGTGTACTGTATTCATGTACAGGTGGGTACATTTTTTCCTAAGAGTTAATGAATAAATCCATTCCAATAGTTTATGTGTATTTCTTACTATTATGCTTATTGTCATGGCTGATTATTATTCAGAGTGCCATTTAAAAAAAATGATCAGCTTTGACAATGGAGTTGAGTTTCACCTTGACAGCAACAGATAATTAGACTTACCTGAGTCTCACCTGGAGAAATTGGCAGAGCAGATAAGTTGTTTTGGTCAAGGTCAAGCTCCCAGGGTCTGGCCACAAAAGCATCCACACCAGTTTTGTTTCTTCCTTATTTCAGTTAGGTGAAGGGATTATCCTTTCAGTTAAATGAACACAATAATGCTTTCATAATGTTAAAACATTGTTGGGTGGCGCCTGTGGCTCAGTGAGTGGGGCGCCAGCCCCATATACCGAGGGTGGAGGGTTCAAACCCAGCCCTGGCCGAACTGCAACCAAAAAATAGCCAGGCGTTGTGGCGGGTGCCTGTAGTCCCAGCTGCTTGGGAGGCTGAGGCAGGAGAATCACGGAAGCCCAAGAGCTGGAGGTTGCTGTGAGTCCTGTGAAGTCATGGCACTCCACCGAGGGCGGTAGGGTGACACTGTCTCTACAGAAAAAAAAAAAAAAGAAAGAAAACATTGTTACTGTTTTATTTCTGTTTGTATTGTTTTATATTCTGTTTTGGAATTTCAGAGAGGAATAGTTGCCCTCTGCAAATTGCTTCTGATCGAAGAAGTAAAAAGCCATTAAGAGCATAAAGTGGTTCAATATCACAATCACTTGAAAACCTTATTTCCTTAAATAAAAAGCTTTATAGCTCTCAACTGAAAAAGGTCAAAACAGTTCTATTTTTATTTTTCTTCTTGTCATATTGCTTAAAAGACAAATGATATTAAGTGCCTTATAAAATAGCTTGCATTGTGGAAGATTATCAATTATTTTATAAACTCGCTTTATTTCTAAGGGGACCATTTGGAAACCTAGAGGAAATATTTATTGAATTTTTATGTCTTAAAATCCTCATTTATTCAGTTAGAAAGGTTTCATTGTACATGATAAGATAAACTTCATGTTTTATATGTAGTACCAGGAAAATCATCACAGAACAAAATAAAATCACAGAGGAACAAAGATGTTTAACAGAAGTAGTGAAAATGATATACACATATAACGAAATATTTCCCAGCCATAAAAAAAGCAAAAGAAAATCCTGTCACACGCTACAATATAGATGAACCTGGAGGACATTATACTAAGTAAAACAAGTGAAAGAAGCTGGTCACGAAAACACAAATACTGCATGATTCCACTCATAAGAGGTATCTAAAGTAGACTCTTAGAAAGTAGAATGAATGGTGATTTCATGGTCTGGGGGAGAACAAGAAGAGGGGAGGAGTTCAGCAATTATAAAATTTCAGTTTTGCAAGATAAAAAAAATTCCCAAGATTATGGCCGGGTGCAGTGGCTCACGCATGTAATCCTAGTACTCCAGGACTCTGAGGTGGATGGATTACCCGAGCTCAGGAGTTGGGAGACCAGCCTGAGCAAGAACAAGACCTCCTCTCTAAAAATAACTTGGGTATTGTGGTGGGCGCCTGTGGTCCCAGCTACTTTGGAGGCTGAGGCAAGAGAATCGCTTGAGCCCAAGAGTTTGAGGTTGGTGTGAGCTGTGACGCCACAGCACTCTACTGAGGGCGATAAAGTGAGACTCTGTCTCAAAAACAAAAAACAATTCTGAAGAGCTGTTGCAAAACAATGTATATATATATATATATAACACTACTGTTACTGCACTCAAAAATGGTTAAAATGGTAAATTTTTTGTTACCACAATAAACAAAAGTAGTGACAAATAGAACTTGTAAATTCAACATAAGATGTTTGAAGTTACAAGAATAAGCTAGGCATTGAGGAGAGAGATGTGGCTAAGTGAGGATAATGAAGTTAGGTAAGTATTATCTTGGCAGGGTTTCAGTTACTCTTAATAGCAAAGCTACATGTCCTTTGCTCTGAGAGCTAGTTAAGCTATCAAGAAATGTCCTTGGAGGTTAAGAGCAGAACTCAAGCACCAATTCCAAATTATTTGCATTTGAAGATTTCAGATAGGTCTCTGTTGCCATTACAAAGTCTTTTCCTTAAAAAGGGAACATGGTATTATCAGAATTTCATTGCTGTTTGGCAACACTTACAATTTTTATTGCCAGGAAAAATAACTCAGTAACAAGAAAGGCCCCCACTCTGACTAATTCAAAAGTCACCCTAAAACCATTCCTTAGACTGGGTCATTTTTGGAACAACACAGCAAGGTGTGATTTATGGGACCCGCTCCTAAACCTTCCTCATCGTTTTCCCCAACCGTAATTGATTCCTTAAATTCCGCCATCTGAGAACCATTCCTGTGTGTCAAACATTGCCCTCCCTAACCAAAGACCTCTTTTCAAACACCAGGACTTTTGCATTAAAACTCTAACACTACTTTTATGGATCCCAGCCTTTTTCCCTCTTTTTCTTTTTTTTTTAATTTTGTTTTATTTTTGTCACCCTGAGTAGAGTGCTGGGATGTTAAAGCTCACAGCAACTTCGAATTTTGGGCTTAAGTGATCCTCTTGTCTCAGTCTCTGGAGTAGCCTGGACTACAGATACCTGACAAAACACCAGATTAGTTTATCTACTTTTAGTAGAGATGGGGGTCTTACTCTTGCTCAGGCTGGTCTCTGACTCCTGAGCTCAAGCCATCCACCTGCCTAGGGCACCCAGAGTGCTAGTACTACAGGTGTGAGCCCCTGGCTCCTGGCTGGATCCTAGCCTTTGTTTGTCTGTTTTGGTAATTATGTTGCAAATCTAGGGCTGTTTCTCTGAAGAAAACGCACCCATGCACATACCCACCCACAATTCACAGGAATCCCCTACTTCCTCCCCAGGATCCTCCCAAAAGTGGTTCCTGGCTGGAAGACTCTACAGGCACCTTGGGCAGGGAGGTTTGGGGTGATGGAGCAGTGCTGGTTGATGAGGGGAATAGAAGAGGAAAAGGTGAGTGGCAAGGAGGAAGAACGCTGGGGCAAATTTGTCTGTAGCAATAATGACAAGGTACTTTTTACATGTCCATTATGTGTTAAATATTTAATAAACACATAGATAAGGCATTTAGTCGTGATTACTACTTTGTTTAATGGTTGCAACAGCACTACAGGGGATTATTAGCCCGTTTTGCAGGTGAGGAAACTGAGGTTTAGAGATGTGAAGTAAATTGCTCAAGGTACTCAGGGTGCTCTGGGCCCAGAGTCCGCTGCTATCCTCATTTATCTGAGCATGGCCTCTCCCATGGCCTCTTCCAGCTCCCTTGAAGCCTCCTGGTTTCCTTCTGTACTGAGAATCCTCAACCTGCTATCCCACCCCTCCCCTATTCATTGTTGGGGTAACTGAGTACACCCTGGCATCCCTTTGTGGATACCTCTCTTGTCCTCTGTAGGTTAGGGTGCCTCTTCTGGAGATCGTGGCCTGTCCCCACTGGTCTCTTCCAGCTCCGTCCCTTTGCTGGTCACCCTTAATGCAGATTAGGACTTTGGGGATGACAACAATAAATGGTCAGTGGGGACAATTGCTCTTGACATGTAGAGATAACAATACCTTGACGACCTTGCCAGAGTCCTTGGGCAACTGTTTACAATGTCTCATATGCATACATTTATTTAATTTAGTCATTTATTACTTCAATTTTTTTTGAACAACTGCTATGTGACAGGCTCAGTGCAAACCTTGGGGATATAGTATATTATGGTACTGTCCTTGTCCCAAAGGGCTTTTGAATGACTAGAAGTAAAGGCTATTTAGGGAGCACAATGACGATGGGTGTGTTGGGGGAAGGGGGAAGGTCAAGAATGAGTTCCGACTGGGCAGAGTGGCTCACAGCTAGAATCCTAGCACTTTGACAGGCTGAGAAGGGAGTATCACTTGAGGTCAAGAGTCAGAGACCAGCCTGAGGGTTTGACTTTTGTAGAGATCACATTGCTAGAAAAATTAGCTGGGCATGATAGAGCATGCCTGTAGTTCCAGCTACTCTGGAGGCTGAGGCAAGAGGACAGCTTGAGCCCAGGAGTTTGAGGTTGCAGTGAGCTATGATGACACCACGGTCCTCTATCTAGCCAGGGCAACAGAGAAAGACCCTGTCTCAAAAAAAATAAATAAATAAATAAATAAATTTAAAAAAATGACCTCAAAGAGGCTGACTAACTTTGATATTCATCTTGGAAGCTAGGTAAAGAATTCTCCAATAGACTGGCTGCAGACCACAGGTGAAACCAGGAAACAAGTTAGGAAAGCAGAAAACAAGGAGGTGAGTTTGGCATCGCAAGACACCAACAAGGCCAGCGCTATAGGGAGGGGCAACCCAAAATCATGTCCAAGAGGTACACAATGGAGGGCATGGTGAGTCTTGGGTGCCATGCTGAGGGGTTCTAACTTGCAGTCACCAAGAAGTCTATGGATGGAGTTCAGGGGCTCCTTGAATTTAGATACAAAATATTGAATCTTTATTTGCATTGGCCTCTATCTGAAATTTACCATCACCTTTAAGAACAAATGCAGGGGCAGTGCCTATAGCTCAGTGGGTAGGGCACCCGCCACATATACTGAGGTGGGTTCAAACTCCTCCCGGGCCAGCTAAAACAATAAGAATTGCAACAACAAAAAAAAATAGCCGGGCATTGTGGTGGGCACCTGTAGTCCCAGCTACATGGGAGGCTGAGGCAAGAGACTCTCTTAAGCCCATGAGTTTGAGGTTGCTGTGGGGTGTGACGCAATGGCACTCTACTGGGGCAACATAGTGAGACTGCCTAAAAAAAAAAAAGTAGCCAGTAAACCACAGTACTATTAGCAGCATCTAAGGCTCTGTCACCAACAGATCTTATGCTTCTGAAATGGTGGCAACCATCTCAAAATAGTGTTTCAAAATTATGTTGATTATAAGACCTGCTGCTATAATTGTAACATAAGGTGTTTCTTAAAAAGCGCATGTAATATAACTTTTATTTTTAAGAACTATCTTAATCATTGTGTTTTAACATAATTTGTTGCCTTAATAACATGATATATTTTATTTTACACGTTTTAAAACATCACACTAAGCAGAAGTCCATAGACTTCAGCACAATGCCAGAGGGCTTCACCAACAAAAGGCAGTTTAAGCATTCTGCCCGGAAGGGTTTTAACTTAAGCAGTCAAGTGTCCTGATCCTTGTAGGATTTCTAGGAATTCACCCAGGCACCTATGTCCTTCAGGGACAGTGACAATAGTCCAGGGCTATGATGATGGGGACCCAAAGGAAGGTAGGAAAAGTGGCAGTGGGAAGCAGGGACCGTGTGGGAGGTGCTAGGGAGGCAGCAGCTTTGTGACTTGGGGCCTTGTCACTGTCTCCAGAGCTCTGCTACTTTATGCTGCTGTTGTAGAACCTGCTGCGTTCTGGAGTTCAGCACCCGTGGTGATCTGCCCTTCACCCCTTATTGCCTAAACACTTTGCTCCCAGCCAGAGCCCCTCCCCCAGCCCCTCTCACCTCTCTGGCTGCATAAACCTCCAGCAGCCCCATCTGGGCCCATTCTGGCTGTTCCTGAGTAACATGAAGATCCCTAAGACAACTGGCCACTGGTCTACCAAATGGTAGAGGGGCCTGAGGATTGGTCGGGAGGGGAGTAGGGAAGGGAGTAGGATGAGGAGGATGCCAAGGGGAAGGCAGAATCAGGATTCCCGGAATCTCTGCCTCCTGAGCCAACATCCAAGAAGGAACTGGGGAACAGACAGAACTTGAGCACACTCAGGATTTTGGCCTTCGAGTCCCAACATGTGCATTCCAGGGTGACAGCTCACAGGGCACTGGGCCTCCATGGGCTTGGAGCCCCATAAGATATTAAGGAACTCATAACACAGAAGTTACTATTTGTTTAATATCGAATGCACTTTCCTCCTCAAACCAACCACCCTAATCTTGGTGTCAGGGACCCAAGCTGGACCTGTCTGGAAAATAACCATTGATTAAAGTCCAGCGCAAGGACCTTACTTGCTGAAGGCAACCATACTGGGGTGAATGGTCTTGCTCATTCACTCTCACCACCAAGGAAGGAACCAGTTATAAGCAATACGGTGATCTGAGTCACCATTACTACAGGCTTCCCTGTGCCAGGCACTGAGCTCAGCACTTTACAACATTCCTGCATTCAAACTCAAGGTCACCCTCCCAGACAGACCTTGTAATTATCCCCATTTTACACATGAGAAAACTGAGGCTCAGGGAGGGTAAAGAACTTGCCCTGTCTGGTACAGGAGGAATCCAGGACTGAGACCGGGCTGGTCTTATTGAAGAGCCTCAGACAGAGAGAGGCCCCACCCTGAGCACAATGCTCTTTGAGCACAATACTCTTCGAGCACCCAGTCCTGTGCCCCTCTTTGAGCCAGGCCTTTACCTAGGGGCCCAACACAGTCAGCCTTGCTGCTTATTCCAACACTAAAAGCCTAAGGCACAAGGAAAGCTTAATGAGGTGATTCTCAATCACCAAGGGTGGTTTGCTCTACAGGAGGAGTTCCTGCCAGTGCTCAGAGGTGGTGGACAGTAAACCCAGGGGCTACCACTGCCCCTTCCTCTACCGGTCATCCACCCTGGATGGGACAGGAAGGCCCTGTCTGCCCAAGCCTCCCACCTGCTCTCCTCTCTCCACTTGGGGCCATTGGTGGCCCAGCATCCCCAGAGAAGAGAAAAGGCAGATTTCTAAACCTACCCTTGCTACAGTTGAACTTGAATCAGGCCTCTGGATCCAACAACTGATTCCTAGGAAATATGCGGAACAGAGGAAAATGTTAAACCACACCACAGAGATGTAATCAACAAGATATAGGTCAAACAATCTTGTTTTATTAGCCAATAAATAGGCCAGGCATGGTGGTCACGCCCGTAATCCTAGCACTCTGGGAGGCTGAGGCGTGAGGATCACCTGAGCTCAGGAGTTTGAGACCAGCCTGTGCAAGAGTAGACCCTGTCTATATTAAAAATAGAAAAATGAACCAGGTGTAGTGACACATGCCTGTAGTACCAGCTACTCAGGAGGCTGAGGTAAGAGGATTGCTTGATCCCAGGAATTTGAGGTTGCTGTGAGCTAAATTGATGCCAGGGCACGCTAGCCTGGGGCAAGAGAGTGAGACTCAGTCTCAAACCCAAACCAAAACCAAATAAATAACAAGAAAAAAAAGAGGAGGGGAGATTAGATTGCGCAGAAACCTATAGACTGTAAGAGACTTAAAAGCGAGCAATTACCCATGTGGACCTTATTTGGCTCTTGATTTAAACAAACAGCAAAAAACAAAAATAAAATAGAAATGTAACAATTTGTTACATTTATGAGACAATTAGAAATATGAATACCCAATGGATATTTGACATTAAGGAATTTTGTTAATTTTTTTTACTGCCTTTTTTAAAATTTATGGTACAATAAACATAAAAAAAACTTACCATATTAACCAGGCGTCCTCAAACTGTGGCCTGTGGGCCACATGAAGTGGTGTGAATTGTATTTGTTCCCTTTTTGTTTTTTACTTCAAAATAAGATATATGCAGTGTGCATAGGAATTTGTTCATAGTTTTTTTTTTTTTTTTTTTTTTTTAAACTATAGTCCGGCCCTCCAATAGTCTGAGGGACAGTGAATCGGCCCCCTGTTTAAAAAGTTTGAGGACGCCTGATATTAACCATTTGTAAGCATCTAATTCAGTGACAATTAAGTGCATTCATAATGTTGCACAACCATCACTGCTATTTGTTCCCAGATATTAATATTTTTAAAGTATAATGTGGTATTGTGGTTTTTATTATTATTATTTTTAGAGACAAGGTCTCTGCTCTGTCACTCAGGTTGGAGTACAGTGGTGGGATCATAGTTCATTGTAACCTCCGCTTCCTGGGTTCAAGGGATCTTTTTGCCTCAGCCTGCTGAATAGCTGGGACTATAGGTAGATACCACCATGCCTGGCTAATTAAAACATTTTTTTTTTTTTTTTGTAGATACAGGTTCTCACTATGTTGTTCAGGCTGGTCTTAAACTCTTGGCCTCAAGTGATCCTCCCACCTTGGCCTACCAAAGTGACAGGGTTACAGGCATGAACCACCATATACCCAGCTGGTATTATGGGTTTTTTTAAGGACTTTTTTTTTTTTTTTTTTTAAGAAACTGAATAAAATGTTTGTCAGTTTTCTGTTTTCTTATTGCTCATAGGATAAAGTCTCATACCATGGTCTCCAAGTTCAGCTCCTGTAGTCACATCTTCTGATATCCTCTCTGCATCACCCCCACCTTCAGACCATGGCCACATCATGACTTTCAAGGGCCCCAGGTACACTTGCCTTCATCCATAAAGTATATTTAATGAATAATAACTATAAAGACTAATACATGAATATTATATAATAAAGAATTTTTTAAATTTCAGATTAATATGAGGTTCCAATTAGGTTACATTGTTTGCATTTGTTAAAGTCCCCATTGTAGTTGTGCTCCTCACCCAGGAGGTGTGCCATGTACCCCTAATAAAGCATCTTCTTTGACCTAAAAGTTCATTGTTTTCCTTATGAATTTAAAGAAATTTAAATATTTTCACAAGCTCCTTTTTATACAGTAGGCCCTGGACACACACCTACTGAAGCTAATGGGTAAGTCAGCTCTGCTTTACAAGTTCAATTTTTATTGCCCCAACACTTGGCCCTCTGCCCCCCTTACCTTAGCAAGCCTGATTCCCCCATGGAGAAGCTTCCCTGCTGCCCCGAGTTCCCATGGCCCTAGCACACGTCCTCCTTCTTCCCTACACCGCCTTTTGCTTCATGAGGAACATCACGGTGAGAACCACATATTGGTGTGGTTTCTTGGTTAATATCTGTCTCTTCCACTAGATTATCCATCTCTGCACCCCCAGCATCTAGCCCAGGCTCGGCATATGTTGGTGCCCAATAACAAGTATCTGCTGACCATAGTTAGGGAACAATGCCTTGTATATTTGAACATTGCTAAGAGAGTGGATTTGAAGTGTTCTCCCCACAAATACATGGCAAGTGTAGAAGAGAATGCCTATTTAATTATCTTGATTCAGCCATTCCACCATGTTAACTATTTCAAAACGTGGTGCTGTACCCCAGAAATATGTACAATTTTATTTGTCAATAAAAAAAAATGCAAAGGAAAACACTGGCTGAATAAATAGTAAATGAAAATTAGGGGTGAGAAGTAGTGTCTTAAAACATTCAAATAGGAAAAGGAAAAATGTCTAGAAAGACACTAAAAGGCCAAGAATTTCTTCTTGGTGAGAGAGTGTAGACAGCAGAGTGGTAGGAATGACGGAGGATCTACCCTTGGTTATACTTATGTGCATTTTCTAGTGTTTTCTCAACAAATATCTGTCATGTGTGTGTATTAAAAACCAAAGAGGGTAGGGAAGCATCCTTTTTGTTTGTTTGTTTGTTTTGAGACAGAGTTTCACTCTGTTGCCTAAGGTAGAATACCGTAGCGGCACAGCCACAGCTCACAGCTCACAGCTCACAGCAACCTCAAACTGTAGGGCTCAAGTGATCCTCTTGTCCCAGTCTCCTGAGTAGCTAGGACTACAGGCACCTGACACACACCTGGCTAGTTTTTCTATTTTTAGTAGAGACAGGGACTCATCTTGCTCAAGCTGCTCTTGAACACCTGAGCACAAGCAATCACCTGCCTTGGCCTCCCAAAGTGCTAGGATTACAGGTGTGAGCCACTGCACCGGCTGCAGAAAGGCATCCTTTCCAGACAGGTACTAACAGAAAGACCTACTGACTAAAAGCTCTTTGAAGCATGGTTGTGTCTATCTTGCTCGTTGCAGTGTCCCGAATGATGGACACATTCTAGGTGCTCTATAAATATTTGTTGACTGACCGGACGATGATCTGGAGGGCCAGAGTTGGAGAAAGGGCTAGGGACAACAGCAGGAAGGAGATTGCTACCTTGCCTGGGTGAAAAACAGAGGGGGGACCTCACAGAAGAGGAGGATTAGGGTTCTTTCACAGGTAGGATGATCAGGACTCAGAGAGACAGGACTCCTCTTACCTGGGCAATGGGCAGATTGCCTAGTAGGGAATGAGGCAGGGAGAGCACAGCAGTGGGACGAAGAAAATGAGTGTGGCTCAGGCCTTCCAGATGTAAGGTGCTCTGGGCACACCTGGGTGAAGTAACCCATGGGGCAGTGGAACAGAGGACCAGGAATTCAGAAATCTGCAAGGACAGACTTGGGGGTCATGGCCCCCAGCGCTGGTTGTCTTCTCCCAAGTGGATCACACTGCCTCACTCCTGCTCCCAGTTTGGAAAGCCCAAGAGGCTGGCAGCTGTGGCTCTCTTCAGAGCTCTTAGAGTAGAAGAGGAGGATTCCCTGAGACAGGATGCAAAGCTGTCCTGGGGATGAGACAGAAACCGGGAGAACTGGACTAACTCTCAGGATGGAGGGTTAGAGCTGAAACAGCCATGAATTACATGGACTGAGTCTGAGCCCAACCTGACGTTTAAGAAAACAAACACACAAGAGCTCGAAGAGAGGCAGATTGAGCTGGAATCAGGCCGTTCTGTTCAGCAGGAAGCCCTTGGCTCACACCTACTGAGCTGTTCCTCAGCTTATGCCTAGACTGGAACCACTTCTCATTCCAGGCGCGTCCTCGCTCTGCAATGGGCCTGTGAGTCACTGGGAAGAGGGAATTCAATTAACAAAGATTCAGTCAGACTCCAGCTGTGACCCAAAGGTGGGGTGCGCCTGCCGGGTAGGCCCTCCCCCAGGCAGCCATGGTGGCCGTGCACCATTCATTCCTGCTGCTGGCCACTGTGCCAGCTTCTCACCGCCATCGCCATCAGAACACCTTATATCAAAATGTAAATGCGTCCTTCATGGCAACACTTCCCAGTGGCCAAGAACTTGCCGCAAATTTATTTTTCAATTCCCTTTTTTCCTTGCTGGTTAGCTAGAATCAGGATGCTTAGAGGAAGAAGCTTTAATGTGGGAAGGGAAGGTCAGCAGCTGTTGCATAATTTAGTGTGATGCAGGGATGGGGAGCATCTAAAGGCTGTGGGCGTGCGTGGGGATGGAGCATAGCACGGGAGGGGCGGTCCTGCTCAGATGTGGGGAGAAGGACACTGAAGACCAGGGGGCTGCTGCTGTGAGAAGCTCACACCCTCCACACTCTGTGCACCTGCACGGACTGTTCTCAGGATCCCTGTAAGCTCCATGTTTGTTCTCCAACTACATGGAAAATCTCTTGCAGGCAAGGCCTTTCTTTATACTTCTGTGTCCTTCAAATCTCTTGGCACCACCCTGAACACATATTCTGTGCTCAAGACATGCCCACTGTTAGCTCAGGAAGAAAAGCCCAGCTAGAAGTCAAACATTCACTAGGCATACCGATCACCTTCAGCAGGTTTTGCAAACCACTGTGGCATGTGAAACAGTGAAGAGCTCCACAAACAGCTGCAGTCTCAATGAGCATCTGCCTCATTCCCTACTTGGCACTCTGCCCAGTTGCCCAGGTAAGACAAATCCTGAGTACCGATCATCCTACCTGTGAAAAGACCCAACCTCCTTCTCTTCTGCTGACTGTGAAGTGCCCTGGTCTGTCTTTCACCCAAGCAAGGCTCTGGAAACACCTGTTAGTTTTGCAAACAGCTGTGTATTTTACATTTACAATTTTAAAGAATAATTTAGAAATTCTAAGAGAATTATACACCAGAACCTCTGCAAATAGGGGAGGGCTCTGCAAACAACTGCAGGATCTGTGAATAGCTGTGTGTGTGTGTGTGTGTGCGCGTGCAAAAACCGACAAGCTTTGTAATCACCTGCAGCTTTCAAGCAACTGGAGGTTCTGCAAATAGCCATAGGCTTTACAGTGTTGATAAAAATGTACTACGGGTCCAAAACTCAGAACACTATTAGAGTTTTTTCTTTTTTTTTTTTGAGACAAAGTCTCAAGCTGTTGCCCTGGGTAGAGTGCTGTGGTGTCACAGCTCACAGCAACCTCAAACTCTTGGGCTTAAGCCATTCTCTTGCCTCAGCCTCCCAAGTAGCTGGGACTACAGGCGCCCACCACAACGCCTGGCTAGTTTTTGGTTGTAATTGTTGTTTGGCAGGCCCGGGCTGGGTTCGAACCCACCAACTCTGGTGTATGTGGCTGGCACCCCAGCCTCTGAGCTATAGGAGCCGAGCCTTTTAGAGCTTTTGAAACTGGTCATCACTTATTCTTTCCACAAGAAATAATATCTTAGGATAAAGATGGGAAGGGATGAAAGGAAGGCAAATAGATTTGATAAAGAAGCTTAGGGGTCCTGGTTGGGTTGAAAAAGTGTCAAATTAATTCAACAAACACTGATGGATCCAGGCAGACTGGGAAATGTACAGAGCCACAGTCCCTTGTGGCTCATAGAAATTCAGACAGTCTCTGTGTCCTTTCTGAGCGGCACTGGGAATACTTGCACACAGCTTAGAGTTATTTCCTTCTGCATTATGATTGCTGTATACATGGGTCATGCCCCTGCTTATCAAGTGGAGCAATAAAACCCATCATAATCTACCTAATACTGCAACTAAAGGTGACTGCCACCTGTGCTGAAGGTTGCTGGCACCTGGGCTGGGACAATCTTCTCTGTGGGGACAGATACACTCTAAGGGCAAAGAGTGAGCCAGAACAGGGGCAGGACTCCATGCATGGCACTTCCCTAGAACGTGATCCCCGTATGCTCCTGTGTGTCCTTGAGGACACACTGAGAAGCGTGGGGACAGTGCTGCAGCATTTGCTCAAAGCAGGCTTCCTGCAGGAGGAGACAAGCGCAATACACCAGGTGGGAAGGAGTGGGGGGTGGGAGGAGAGGGCTGCTGAGGCAGGAGGAAGGAGCAGTCCTGGAGAGATGTTGACGCCGGTGCACAGACCCTATCGGGCCGTGTGGCCTGGAAAGATCATTTAACTTCAGTTTCATTTTCTATGAATAATAGGTACAACAGAAGTACCTACCTCAGAGGAGTGATGTGAGGATTGAGTTCATGTAATTAAAGTGCTCAGAACATTGATGGCATGAAGTTACCTCCACCTGTGTTAGTGAGATGGTGGTATTGGAGATTATAGTAGTAGGTTTCTAGAATTTCCACAACGAAGTACTACAAACTGGGTGGCTTAAACAACAAAAATGTATCATCTCACAGTTCTGGAGGTTAGAAGTCCCAGATCAGGCGTTGGAGTGTTGATTCCTTCTGAGTCCTCCGAGGGAGAATCTGCTCTGCCTGTCTCCTGGCTTCTTATGACTTGCTGGTGATCTCTGGCTTGTAGACTGCAACAGTCCGAATGTCCCCTCCAAAACTTACGTTGACACTTAATCCCCAGTGTAGCCGTATCAAGAAACAGCCTTTCAGAGGTGATAGACTCATGAGAGCTTTGCACTAACCCATTCATGCTTAATGAGCTAATGGGTTTTCATGAAGGGAAACTGGTGGCTTTATCAGAAGAGGAAGAAAAGTGCGTGTGGTGGTGCGTGCCTGTAGTGCTCCCAGCTCTGGAGGTTGAGGCGAGAGGATTGCTTGAGCCCAGAAGTTCAAGGCTGCGGACAGCTATGATCGTGCCACTGTTCTCCAGTCTGGGCAACCAAGTGAAACCCTGTGTCTAAAATAAATAGATAGATAAATAAGAGGAAGAGAAGGGAGCACCCGGCACCTTGCCAGATGATGACCTGTACTGCCTTGGGACCTTGCAAAGAGTCTAACTAGCGAGAGGATCTCACCCAATCCAGCCCCTTGACTTTAGGCTTCTCATTCTCCGTAACTGCGAGGAATAAATTCCTTTTCGCTTTTATAAATTACTTGGTTTCAGGCATTCTGTTGTAAGCGCGACAATGCAGGCTAAGACGCAGAGCCAGCACCCCAGTCTGTACTTGCAGCTGCCCCGGGCACTCTCCCTGTTTGTATCCCTCTGTGTCCGAAGTTTCCCCTTTTTACAGGGATACCAGTCATGCTGAATTAGGGCTCACTCTCCTGGCTTCATCTTCACTTGGTTCTGCAAAGACCCTATTTTCAGATGAGATCACATTCTGAGGTGCTGGAAATTATGACTTTAGCGTCTTTTGGGGGACATGATTCCCCTATGTCCCATGGGGACATAGACCCCATTCAGTGGTGATGAAGATGACAATAATGGTGATGATGATGATGGTTTGGGTAATGGTGGAGGAGAAGGGAATATTCTTCAAGATAAAATTCCATGCTTCACTTTGAATTCTCATATTTTCAAGGTAGAAGAGGATTTATGGACCTAGAATATCACCTGGAATGCTCCCTTAACTGCTACCATATTTCAGCATGTTACTCTTCCCTTCCCAAGTAGAGCTTCAGTGTTACATCCTCAGAAAGGCCATCCATCACCAGCCCATTCAAAGTAGTTTCTTTCATTCTTTTGTATTACAGCCTCTAGTCGCTTCCTTCAGAGCCTTCTTCACAACGGCAATTATACATCAAATTGTTGGTTTACTGGTGTGATGTCTGGCCTTTCAATAGACCTGGCCATGAGTGTAAGGAGCTTTCTGTTTTGCTCACCAAAGTATATTCAGCTGTTAGCACTGTGGGTGGCATGGAATAGAGGCTTAATACATGAAGGAGTTAATAAGAAAACACAAGCCAGGCACGGTGGCTCATGCCTGTAATCCCAGCACTTTGGGAGGCCGAGGTAGGTGGATTGTCTGAGTTGGAAATCAGTCTGAGCAAGAGAGAGACCCCATCTCTAAAAATAGCCAAGCATTGTGGCAGGCACCTGTAGTCCTAGCTACTTGGGAGGCTGAGGCAAGAGAGTCTCTTGAGCCCAAGAGTAAGAGGTTGCTGTGAGCTATGACAGCAAAGCACTCTACTGGGGGCAACAAAGTGAGACTCTGTCTCAAAAAAAAAAAAAAAAAAAAAGAAAGAAAGAAAGAAAGAAAGAAAGAAAGAAAGAAAGAAAGAAAGAAAGAAAAGAAAACATAGCTCTGCAAGGGAACAGGCAGTCCTCATGTCTCTGTGTGTCTGGTTGTCAGTTCCATGCATGTAGGATTTGAAAAAAAGGCCTGTTCATTGTCTAGTGTCAGACCTTGCCCATTTTAGGCCTGTGATAAAGACATATAGCATGGAATTGCAGTCGACTTCACTCTTCCATGACTGGTGACTTTGGGCTTCGATTCTCTATTTCCTGTTCTGGGTCCACTCTCCAAAGGACCCAGAGTTCCACATGCTGTGGGGGTATCATCAAGAAGGCAGGTGGCAAGTTGTTTCAGGCAGCACTGAATGGATATTCCCAAGGTTCTGCACAAGCACAGCACCAGGCTGTGTCATTTTATAAGTTTCTGTATAAACAGATAGCAGGGAGCCCTCGGCTGTGACAGATGATAAGGAATAAAGAGTCATAGAAACCACAGCCCCAGCTTTTATCCCAGCTGAGCCTGTGTTTGCTGTTTGCTCAGGTGTGGTGGCCCTTCCCTTGTCACAGCATAGATTGCATCACCTGCTGCCCTGGAGAGGAAGGGGTTAATCTCGGGGATGGAAAATAAATAAGCACACACTCCATGGCAACCCCCCCCACACACAGCACATCCTCTCGGAGCAACACCCCATGCTTAGAGAACAGAGTACAACCGTCCCCTTGCACTTTCTGTGAAGTTTGCCAGGCACTGGGAAATACGTGTTTACTATTTTTTTTAATAATTTCTTTTGAAATCATTTCAAATTTACAGAAGCATTGCAAGAATGTTGCAAGAACTCCCTTATCCCCTTCACCCACATTCTCGAACTTTCTGCTACATTTGCTTTTTCACCCTCTCCTTTTATATGTGCCCATTCACTTTTTCTGAATTTGAGAGGCACACACAATGTCTGCCAATACAAGAGTAACTGCCTGTGTAAAGTGCTCAACAGCTCTCCAGATCAGGGCACTGACATTGGCCCAAGCAGCTGTCCAATCCATAGACCCCATTCAGGTGTTACCCACGGCCCCAAAAATGTCTTAGATTGAATCCAGGACCATGTGCTGCCTTCACTTGTATCTCACCCATCTCCTTCAATCTAGAAGTTTCTCAGTCTTTCCTTAGCCATCTTCAGGAGTTCAGTCCTTGTATTATGTAGGACAGCCCTCACCTAGAGCTGGGTTCTACAAGCATAGCACCAGGCTGTGTTGTCCCAACCTTTGGATGTTTCTCATAACCAGATTGGGGCCACACATGCATTCTTGACAATAAATACATACCGCAGAAATGCTCCCACCTTCTTCCCTTGGTCAAGTTGGGGTCTGCTAGGCTGCTCTGCCGTAAAGTTCCCCTCTCCCTTTTGTAAAAAATAAACATTTTTTTGGTAGATAATATAAGATTATGCCAATATGTTGCCCCCTATCAAACCTCTGCCCCCAGCTTTCATATTTGTTGAGAACTCTCATCCGAATCAAATGCCACTGTGGTGGTTGCCAATGGCTATGTCTCTATTTCTCTCATTCCTTCCAGTATCTACTGGTTGGTATTCTGCTCTGAGGACACCTTCTTTTCTCTCCGAGTTGTTTGTTTGTTTATATCCAGATGGACCCAGATGGACCCAGATGGACGTGTGAACGCTTCTTTAATTGATTGGTTGAAATCTGTTAATATTTATTTTAAGGTTTGAAATGTCCCAGATTGGACCAGCAGGACCCCCTTCAACCTGACTTACTGTGTCCTTTGACACGTCCCGGTCATTTTTTGAGCATTTCCTTACTTTCTGGCACAGTAAAATGTTCCAGGCTCATTTGTACTGTCCCTGCTCTAGTCCTGGAATATGGACTTCCAGTTTCTTTTAGTGGAAAGTAGTACTTAGGAATGAAGATCTGGGAGCTGGAGGTGCTGTTGTTACTGGGGTGACATTACTTCCGGGCTCTCTCAAAAGACAGAGCTAAAATACATAAACATACAGACATATAGTTCCCAGGTTCACAGTGGTTATGTTCTATAAAGTTGCCACAAACAATGAACTGGCAAATTACTGAACCATTGCTCCTACGGCCAATACAGGGTTACATTCCTGTGAGCCTCTGGTATGAGCTTGTATTTCCATCAAGCAACATACAGCTTCATTTTATATGTGTTTCTGTTTAAAGACACCTTATTTAATGCACGAGTATATGGTTGATTCACTAATACTGAACTCACAGCCACCAGCCCTGTAATTCCTGCTTGAACAAAGCCCATCTACCACATGCATTTTCTCCATAAGACATATCACGACTTTCTCATGCTAAGAAGCACTAGACAGGCTGGGCAGAGTGGCTCACGCCTATAATCCAAGCACTCTGAGAGGCCAAGGCAGGTGGATGGCTTGAGCTCATGAGTTCAAGACTAACCTGAGCAAAAGCAAGACCTGATCTCTACTAAAAATAGAAAAACTGAGGCAAGGAGTTTGCTTGAGTCTGAGTTAGAGGTTGCTGGGAGCTATGATGCTACAGCACTCTACCCAGGGTGACAGCTTGAGACTCTGTCTCAAAATAAAAGAAGCACTAGACAGCTCAGTAGCAGTGCACTTGAGGTCTTTAAACAGCCAAATCACCAACCAAGAGCACAAAATGCAAAAAACATGGCGCCAAACAGAACACAAAAGTGCACTTGTCTATAGTCTGAGAATTGAAATGAAAAGGCCAAGTGCTGCCCAGACAGCCTCAGCAGGGGGACCACACATCATGGGCAACTCAGATTTCTTACAGCTTTGTGCAGAAATAACTGGGAAAGTGCCATGAGTACTGATTTGAAGGTTACAGAACTCATTTAAATTTTAGCAAGTAGATAAATTTACAAATACAAATGTGTGAATAATGTCGATCAACTGTATATATACACACATACATAATACAAACACCACACACAGACATCTACAGCTGTCTTAGCAACTATCTGTGTAAATATATGTATATTTTTTTCTTTTTTCTTTTCTTTTTTTTTTTTTTTTTTTTTGAGACAGGGTCTCACTTTGTCGCTCCCCGTAGAGTGCTATGGCATTACAGTTCACAGCAACTTCAAACTCTTGGGCTGAGGTGATTCTCTTGCCTCCTCCTCCCAAACAGCTGGGACTACAGGTGCCCACCATAACCACAGGCTATTTTTAGAGACAGGGTCTCAAACCCATGAGGCAATCCACCCGCCTCAGCTTTCCCCATGCTAGGATTACAGGCGTGAGCCACTGCATCTGACCTGTGCAAATATATTTTAAAACCGTGAGTTCATACCAATACTTCTGATTCCGATCCCAGACTTCTGTCCTGCTTTCCTCTTTTTAGTGTTATTAAGCACTCTCCTGATGGTGAGAGACTTAGCTCCCGCTCGCCTCTGAACATGAACTTAATTGCTCCATCAGCTTGCCATCCTCAGCCTGCAGCCTCTGGGCTGTGTCTCCACAGTGCTCTGGGGGCCGCACACCTTCACTGCCTCATCCCTCAGCTGCCCACAGACCACTGTGCTGACACTTCAGCCAGGAGATGAAGGGGAATCTCAAGCTCCCAATCATCTCACGTTGGCCTTAGACAGCCAGGGCAAGTATTTTTCAGATGAGGCTGGTAGCTGTTGTGTCTCCTGCCTGTGGGCAGCAGTGAGTAACTCCAGGAACAGAGGGCATAGACGGTGCCATGTCTCAGAGCAGTCCAGTTTCTCAGTCCAGCCAGCACATTAGCATCCCTGGGGAGCTTTTGAGGAAGACTAAACCACAAGCCTCACCCCTAGGAAATTCGAAAGGGATCTCTGGAGATGTGATGCCGGTGGTGTGCTGTTCGAAAGCTCCCTGGGGCATCTCAGTGTGTGGGGTTGAGAGTCGCTGTAACTGCAGATCAAGTCTCCTGCGCCTCCTGCAAGCTGTTCCATCTTGAGCAGACCTCTACCCTCTGATGAGCCTCGGCTTAGACATCTATAAAATGGAACTCACAATACCCACTTCCAGTGTTATTTTCACACCCTGACCATCATTGCCCCAAAGGTCCTCTCTCACCCACCAACCTCTCATCCTCACGACTCTCCCCTCACCTTCCACCTGGCTCAGGAGAGGCCATCAGATGCATCCCTTTGGAATCTTTTTCTCACTCATCTCCTGTCTCCATCTCTGTGCTTTCTTCCCCCTTCCTCTTATCCTCACATTTCCCAGGCCTCTACAAATGTCACCTCCTCCAAGAAGTGTTCCTAAATTGGCTCAGCCCTCACCATCTCCTTCTCTGGAGTCACATTTTATAAGCTTTTGTGTGTGTGTGTGTGTGTGTGTGTGTGTGTGTGTGTGTGTTAAAATATATAAACCATAAAATTTGCTACTTTTTTTTTTTTTTGAGACAGACTCTCACTTTGTCCCTTTGTCGTGGGTAGAGTGCTATGGTGTTATAGCTCACAGCAACCTCAAACTCTTGGGCTTAAGTGATCCTCTTGCTTCAGCCTCCCAAGTAGCTGGGACTACAGGTGCACATCCCCAACACCTGTTTATTTTTAGAGATGGGGGTCTCACTGTTTCTCAGGCTGGTCTCAAACTCCTGAGATCAGGGGATCCACACGCCTTGGCCTCCCAGAGTGCTATGATTACAGGCCTGAGCCACTGCATCAGGCCAAAAATTTGCTATTTTAATCATGTTTTTTTGTGGGTATGGGGTCTCACTACGTTGCCTACGCTGGTCTCAAACACCTGGCCTCAAGCAATCCTCCTGCCTTAACCTCTCCAAGTGCTGAGATTATAGGCACAAGCCATTGTACTAGGCTGCAACCACTTTTAAATATATAATTCAGTAATATCCAATATTCAATATTAATTACATTTACAAAATTGTACAACCATCACCACTACATATTTCCAGAACTTCCCCCCCCCCCCAATAGAAATGCTGTACCCATTAAGTAGTAACTCCCATCCCTCTGGTAACCTTTAATCTACTTTCTGTCTCTATGAACTTGACTATCCTAGGTATTACATAAGAGCAGAATCATGCAGTATTTTTCCTTTCCTGTCTGGTTTCCTTCACTTAGCCTAATGTTTTCAAGGTTCGTCCGCGTTGTGGCACGCATCAGAACATCATTCCTTTTTATGACTGAATGATATTCCATCATGTTTAAATCCTCTGTTGTGTTTATCCATTCATCTGTCTGTTGACAGTTGGCTATTGTGACTAATGCTACCATGAACATCAGCAAGCACGTATCTGTGAGTTTTTGCTTTAGGCAGTGTTTTTAAAGATAAAATCACAAATTGAGTTGTTATGTTTTTAGGTCATTTTTTTGTTTGAATTGGATTGTGGAGGCCAAAGACCATATCTTACACTTCTCTCACACCCCTCCTTACCGTCCAGCAGGTCTCGGTGACTATTCAGTAAAGGCTGCTGAACGAGGGCATTTGGAATGTGACATTTGGGCAGTGAGGGAGGGTTGATGTGTTCATCACAGGTCATGTCCAGGGCCTTGTCTGACAAGCAGGTCCATTCCAGCCCTGTTGTTGGGTTGAGGGAGGCTGGAGGGTAGTGGAGCAAGACAATCTAAAGTCCCAGGGCTGGAACTTCCTCCCCCAATCTTGATTTGGCATCTGTAAAAGAGATATCCACCCCCACCCCCCACACTCCCGTCAGCCGGGGTCACATCTCAGTACATTTGCTCCTGCAATGCTCCCGTTACCTCCTCTGGCTGCCTGCTACTTAGTCACCAAGGCTGAAGGCAGGGCGGCTCCTCTAAGAAGCCTCCCTGGATCCCATGGACTTCCTTTTTTAGACAGAGTCTTACTCTGTTGTCCAGGCTGGAGTGCAGTGGCATCCTCATAGTTTATTGCAGCTTTCAACTCCCAGGCTTAAGAGGTCCTCTTGAGTAACTAGGACAATAGGTGCATGCCACCATGCCTGGCTCTTTCTTTCTTTCTTTCTTTCTTTCTTTCTTTCTTTCTTTCTTTCTTTCTTTCTTTCTTTCTTTCTTTCTCTTTCTTTCTTTCTTTCTTTCTTTCTTTTTCTCTTTCTGTTTTTTTTTTGTAGAGATAAGGTCTTGTTGCTCAGGCTGGTCTCCACCTCCTGACCCCAAGTGATCTTCCCATTTTGGCCTCCCAATGTGCTGGGATTTAAGGTGTGAGCCATTCATTGTGCCTGGCCTGGTACCCACAGCATTCTGTAGTTACGCCATTTTCAGAATTTATGGTATGGATCTGCAGTTGCTAGTTCATCTCTGGTCTCCCCCAGCCACCAACTACCACCCCATATATGGCATTACTGAAGGCCTTTTTATTCAGTCTTGTCTGTGGAACACTGCCTAGCTCTCAGCAAACCCTCCGTAAAGATCTGTGAGATAAATGAGTATGAAAGATCTCTGCCTTGGACATCTGGCTATTGTTTTATTTTGTTTTGTTTATTTTTTGTAAAGGTAATACCTTCATCTGATTCAAGAGTCAGTAAGTCCCTCTCCTACCCCTCCCTTAGCCACCAGCTTTCACTTGGGTTTTACCCCTCACTTCTCAATGTGTCTGGAGAATAGTGTTGTCACTACACAAATACTGTCTTACACAACTGGGTAAGATTCCATCATTTGGACATATCACGATTTCTTGAACCAGTGTCCTATTAATGGACATTGAGTTGGTTTCCAGCTGTTTGCTAATATTCCCAAGACTTCCATGAATTACTTTATATATATTGTAGAGCCTCTGTAAGTTGAAGACTCAAGGGATAGTAACAAACTGGTCACCATAAGCAACTTCCATGAAATGCATGTGGTGCACATTGTGTCTATAAAATTAAGTCAACTTAGGGAGGTGATCAATGTGGGGAGGTGGTCAACCATGGAGGCTCTACTATACATAATTTTGTGCATGTGTGATCTGTAAGACAAAGTCCTCTTGGTGAAATTTCTGGGTTACAGAGGATCTGAATTTGTAAATTTGAATGTGATGGGCAATTGATCTCTACAGAGGCTGCCAATTGCTGTTTAAAGATCTGGTCATTGAGAATGTTTGCCCATAGGACACTCATCCAGAGGTAGTCGAGTGACTCGCAAGGAAACCTTTGGTCCAGGATGGCTGCTAGCAGCTTACAAGATTGCCAGCAGCATCATTTTCAACACTACCACCACCATCATAGTCACTATCATCATTAACTGTTTTTAAAACTTTGCTTGACAGCTGACAATCTGCCAGGCTCTACAATAAACAGACACCATTCCTGTCCTCAGGGGCCTTCTGGTCCAAGATGCCAGCTGGAGTTCCAGCCAGCAGATTAAAGTTTGAGCAGGGAAGGAGAATGAGAAACAGGGCAAAAGGATACCTGCCAGCTCAATCAGAGCTTTTGATGAACTTTTCCCAAAGCCACTAATAAAGATGAAGAGGACAGTGGATATAAGGTGACAGCCAGCAGCTTTAGCATAGGCTGAAAGCCCTCCAGGTCCCCAAGGAAACTGGCTCAAATACAGTGTGGAGAGAAGAGTTGAGTGAGATTCCACTTATGCAATACTCTGTCCAGCCCTCAAATGGGTGGTGGTGAGGAAGGGGATGGTGATGAAGGCAGTGTGCTGGTTTAAGGCAAGTGCTCTCATCTGACACAAGCCCAGCCAGGAAGCCCAGGGCTCTTGTCAAAGGGAAAGCCGGCCTTGGACACTGGTCCTGCTTGGATGCCTGATCCCAGAGCCACTTGTATTGACCTATCATTTTTCACTTGTGCTGGGTTGGAGCTGTTTTGACCTTCAGGAATCAGAGTTTCCATATCCAAAGAGGGAATCTGAGGTGTGCTGGGAAGGGGGAGACCTGAGGAGTGGGCCTATAAGGAGGTGACAGAGAGATATGTGGTGGGGGAGGGGGCCGGGCTGGAAATGGACCAGGCCAGAGAGCTGCATATCCGGAAGAGTTTGGCCTTCATAAGGGACTCAGGCAAGCCCCAGGCCCAGGCCCAGTCCCAATTTAACTGACTTAAATTAGGGTAAGAGGGACTCCTGAACTCAAGGCTCGCTCCTCCTCCTTGCTTGCAATGGTTTAGAGCAGGATGTTTTTTTTGTTGATGTTTTGAGGCAGAGTCTCATTCTGTATCCTGGGTAGAGTGCTGTGGTGTCATAGCTCACAGCAACCTCAGACTCTTGGTGTTGAGCAATTCTCTTGCCTCAGCCTCCCAAGTAGTTGGGACTACAGGTGCCCATCACAATACCTTGCTACGTTTTCTATTTTTAGTAGAGAAAGGGTCTTGCTCTTGCTCAGGCTGATCTCAATCTCCTGAGCTCAGGCTATCTACCTGCCTCAGCCTCCCAGAGGGCTAGGATTATAGGCCTGAACTACCGCACCCAACGGTAGAGCAGGACTTTTGAGGCAGGGGCTTTCCAGCCTGACCCAGGCAGCTGCTTCCCGCCCAGTGAGAACACGGCAGAGGTGGGGGTGATTGACTGCTCACCCTTGTGGTTAAAGTCTCCATTTTCATGCTTCTTGCACCTGACCCCTGCTCTGAGAGTTAGTCTTTTCTGCCGTTCCCTGTGCTTAAGCTACCAGGGCCCTGGTGAGGTGGTTTCTCAGGGGCTTTGTCAAGAACAGAATTGCAGCTGTCGACATCAGTGCCATCTGCCCCAGTCCCCTGCTAGATCCCAGCCCCCACTGCCCACCAGTGCTCTGAGCCATTTTCATCACAAAAAGATCCAGATTTGTCCTCAGAATACCAGGGGGTTGGGAAGATAGAGGGGAAACTAGGAGTGTTAAACGCACAGCACCTCTGAATGATAGGTCATGGAGAACCCTAGAGCTGGGTGTGACCTTAGGTGAGTGGTGAAGCCTCTTTGGGTCTCAGCGTCCTGTAAAGTGGAAAGAACTTGATAGATACATGATAGATAGGTAGGTAGGTAGATAGATAGATAGATGATAGATACACAGATGCTAGTAGTTTTGCGAGGCTCAAGTAAGATCACAAGTATTTATAAATTGCTGAAAACACAGGGAACTGTGTCTTTAACCCCCACCTGGCTTCCTTGGTGCGTCCCTAGGGGTCAGCTCCAGAGGCTGAGTGTTGACATCTCTGGCTCCTGATTCCTGGAAGCCAAGAATACCAGGGCTAAGTTACTTAAAAGTTGTCGATACTTTCAACACTAATGTATAATACTGGGAATTGCAATATGCTATTAAAGATTATATTATAAAATTCATTTTCATTAGGCTCAGAGCCTGTAGCTCAGCAGCTTCAAACCCAGCCTGGGCCTGCCAAACAACAATGACAACTACAACAAAAAAAAAAAAGCTGGGTGTTGTGGTGGGCACCTGTAGTCCCAGCTACTTGGGAGGCTGAGGCAAGAGAATTGCTTAAGCTCAAGAGTTTGAGGTTGCTGTGAGGTATGACGCCATGGCACTCTACCGAGTGGGACATGATGAGACTCTGTCACAAAAAAAAAAAAAAAAAAAAATCATTTTCATTAAGCATTTATAATGATAAAGACGAATTTTGAGTTTTTCCAATATAACAACTACTTACTACTTAAGGAAAAACATGATTTGTTGAACAAATTAGAAATGACAAGCCATATCATAATTTAGATTAGGGCTTGAATATATTTAAGAGTGGATTGATTTGATTTTATTTTGTTAAAATTTTTTTTTTTACTAAATCATAACTGATTGATACTATTTCAAATGTTAGAACATCAACCAGTTTTTAAAACTGTTTCAGGACACAATATGTGGAATTCTTGCATCTTGAATGATGAGAAAGCCACTGGCTCATGGTCACACATTTCGTCTGCTTTCTGCATGGTGGGAGAGAAGATTCCAGGCTATCCTTTCTAAGCATGACTCCACACATAACACACTCTGGCTATCACTTTTCAATAAAAGCAGAGTCTACATTGGAAAGAATCAGCCATTTCCTGTGGCATTTTAATATTACTTTTAAGAACCCAAGCCTCCTTGGTGTGCTTAAAAATAATTTTGATCAGCTGGAGGCAAATTACAGAGCTGTGATGAGCCCATTGAGGGAAATTTCGAAATTCCTACTTGGGTTGTTATGCTTCAGTATCCCCATTTTTTTGTAACTTCCTATTCCTAACAATGAGCCATCATGGATCGGCAGAAAATAATAAATGACAATATCTAAAAAGTATTTAAAGTTTTTTTAATGGTCAAAAACCACACATCAATGGTTGTGTGTAGCTGAGTAAGAGTTCTTCAAGAATCTGAGTCACAGGAACCGCTATGTGCTGCCTCAATAAGCACTCAGCTGCTCTAGGGAAAGCTTTTTAAAATTTATTTTAATTCACATTCTAATAGCTAATGTGGTTAGGTGGTTTAAAATGAGAAAACTACAAGAGCAATTGTTGGGTCCAAGTGAATGTATTTTTTTTTAAGCTGTTGTCAAATTGTTCTCTAGAGGGTTTCTTCCAATTTACAGCAGAAAGATTCTACGCTGCTTCTCCAAACCTTTGCCAACTTAGTATAGTGACAGACTTTGAACTTGGCCCGTCTGATAGTTAAACATGGTATGTCAAAGCTTGTTTAAATACGCAGTTCTTGTCATGACAATGGAGGCCCCTTTGTTGTCTGTGGTGAAGGTATCTTGCTTTGTAAACCTGTATCTTTCTCTTGCTCTGTAAACCCATCTTTCTCTTCCCCAATAAACTTTTGTTTCACATTTGTAAAGAAAAACACAAAAACAAAAAACAAACAAAAAAACACTTCTCTTATTTCAAGTGAAATTGAGCATCTTTTTAAATGTTTAAGAGTTCTTTGAATTCTTTTTCTGTGATTTGTCTGTTCATGGATGGCCATTGCTCACTTTTTCTGTTGAGGACTGTAGGTCTTTTTCTAATTGATAGATATGAGCTCTTTATATATTAGAGAAATTAGCTCTGTCTTTATGATATTAGTCACAAATAACTTTTCTAAGTTCTTTGTCCTTTGGTTTTGGTTATGATAGTTTTTGCCATGCAGAAATTAAAAAAATGTGTTAGGACTTGTATTTATCAGCTTCCATTTTATAGCTTCTTGGTTTCATGTCATAGAGAAGTCTTCAAGGGAAGAAAGGTAATTACAACCATGTGCCATATAACCATAAAGGTGAAGTGCATACATGATGGTGGTCCGTAGGATTATGATGAAGGTGAAAAATTCCTGTTGTTTAGCAACGTCGTAGCCATAAAGCATAACATCATAGCACTCATGTGTTCACAGTGATTTCAGTGTAAACAAACCTACTGCACTGTTAATAGTATGAAAGGACAGAATATACAATTATGGATAGCGCATGATGCTGAATAATAAATAACTATGTTATTTGTTTATATGTTTACTATACTATGTACTATACTTTTTTTTACTGTGTTTTTCTTTTCTCTGCCCTGTACTGTTATTTAATTTAATTTAATTAATTAATTTTGAGGCAAGGTCTCACTCCGTTGCCCAGGCTAGAGTGCAGTGGCACAATCATAGCTCACTACAGCCTCAAACTCTTGCCTCGAGCAATCCTCTTACCTCAGCCTCTTGATTAGCTTGAATTACAGAAGTACCATTAGAGTGTATTCCTTCTACTTACTAAAAAAAAATTTAGCTGTACAACAGCCTCAGTCAGATCTGTCAGGAGGTATTCCAGAAGAAGGCACTGGCGTCACGGGGGATGACGGCTCCATGCATGTTCCCACCCCTGAAGACCTTCCAGGGGGACAAGCTGTGGAGGTGGAAGACAGTGGATAGGACTAATGATCTTGACCCTGTGTAGGTCTAGGTGTATTTATGTCATCAGGTTTTAACAAAAAAAATTAAAAACTTTAAAAAAAAGAACCCCAACATTTTAATTAGAAAATATTCATATTTTTATACAGCTATAATATGTTTGTCATTACAAGAGTTAATAAGTTAAAGAAATTAAAAGTTCATAAAGTAAAAAAGTTATATTACATCAAGGTTAATTCACTATCGAAAAAAGAACTTTTAAAATAAATTTAGGAGAGCCTCAGTGTATAGTTCTTATAAAGTCTACAGTGGTATAGGGGAAGCTCCCAGACCCAGCCCTCCATACTCACTCACTCACCACTCTACAGATCCACCTCGGGTCCTGCACGCTCCATCGACAGCAAGTGCCCTAGACAGGTGCACCATTTTTTATCTCTTATACTGTATTTTTGCTGTATCTTTTCTTTTAGATATGGTTGGATACACAAATACTTGACCATCGTGGTCAGTGCACGAACATTCTGTGCAGTCTGCAACCCAGGAGCCACAGGCTGTGCCAGTCCACCTGAGTGTACCCCTCCAGGGTCTGTAGATGCTACCCTGTTTGCACGATAATGAAATTGCCTGAGGAAGCATTTCTCAGAACGTATCCCTGTCATTATGTGACACATGGCTGTATTTAATTTACTGAAATTATAAGAAACTGAGGTAGAAGTTGACTCTTTCCTGTCTTTGAACTGAAAAACTCCTGGCTACGAAGACAGTAGGAGGCCCTGGGTTTTCAAAAGCGTTTGGTTGGTATAAGCTGATTTATTCCATCTCAAACCTGAGTGAGGACAGACCCAGAGAGAGAAGTCCACACAGGATTGGTGCAAAAGCAACCCACCTTCCCTTTGGGGCATGACTCTCTCTTCTCAAGGCAGACCCAAGTGGAGGGGCAGGCTCAAATCTGGCCACATTTCTGCGGCACCTGCTCCCTGACTCTGGGGGAAAAGAGCAGGGAGAGGCTCCTGCTGGCCACAAAGAAAGAGCTTCATTCCCCTTGGGAGGGCAGGGATTGCCCTCTGAGCCTCTAGGGAGAAGAGGATCAGCCAGATGGTGGAGGACTCCCCTTCTCAGCATCTTCTCTGGGCTCAGCACTTCGTGAGTCCCTCTGTTGAACCAGAATGGCTGCACTGGTCAGGATGGCTCCCCTCGGTGCTCAGCATCCTTCCATGAGCCTTGTCCTAGGAACCGGTTCCTACGATGGGTGTCTAAACTACTAAGGAGCTGTGCCTTAGACTGCAGAGAGCTGGACACTGAGAAGTTACGAAGCTCAGGCTTTATGCTCTGTTTCTCGCTGGCCTGGGGAGGGCCCAGCGATGTGCTCCCATGGCCATGCACTCTTGTAAAATGTGTAATTTTGAATTATTTTTCTAAGAGTGCTCTTTCCAAAACTGTTTGAGTTTTGGTTCCTACAATTTACCCCCCATCTACAGGTAAGTAACTACAATGGTGGGATTTCAGGCAAGCTAGAGGAAAAGCCTCACTTGGAAGAAGGGAATCTTCCTGATGTTTCTAGAATCACATCAAGCCAGTGAAGCCATCTTGGCCGTAAGCTCAGCAGAGCAGCATCCGCCTTCATCACCTTGTTGTCTCTGACTTACACCAGGCTGGGCCCATGCTGTGTACTTTGCCACAGGGAAGAATGAGAGAGTGTGTGGGTGAGTGGGGGGACATGCCTCATCTCTGCCAGGTGTCAGGCTGCCCCTGAAGACTGAGTCTGGCACTTGGCTGTGACCAGCCTCCTTCTCAGCTCTCTCAGAGGATGTGGCTGGAGGGAGGCAGGTACAGCCAGGTGGTGCGGGCTGCCTCTTCCAGCAGCCACTTCCTCTGGGCCCCAGTGAGAGGTGCAGGGGTACCCTCGGTCATGGTGTGGCAGGTATGCGTGGGCCAGAAGCCTCCTCTCTTTCTTCCCCATAGTTTCCCGGGACCAGAGTGAGCAGGCGGCATACAGTGTCCTTGAATGAGAAATGTCCAGCATTCTTAGAGTCAGGGTGGCACATGTGTGATGGGGAGTTGGGGGTTGAAAGTTTCTAGAAGGGACAAGAGAAGGGGAGCCTCAGCCTGCAGTCTGGGAGGAATCCTCACCCCCCACCCCATGTGTTCTCCTCTTCCATTTCCTCTGTCACCCTTGCCCTACAAACCCTTCCTAACTAGCATGTCTTTCCAGATTATCTCCAACAAATCTGGACCACACCTTGGTTCCACATCTCCTTGGAATCTGTGGATGTGGTTAGCTTTGTGTTTACCCATCTGCCCCTATTGTTCTGTCACTTTGTTCTCTGCAAGGCCCTGTGATTCCTGCTCCCCACCTCAGGCTGGGAGCTCCTGGCGCCCCTCCACGCAGACTGGGAGCCATCTGTCTTCTGGTAACCGTTGGCGTTCACGTAAAAACGTGGAGGGGTGGATTGCGGATATCACTCCTGGGGATCTGGGAGTGAGTGGAGACTGAGGGTGCTGAGAAGGTGTGAAACACACACACACACGGGGTTTTCTCTCCCCTTCTTTTTGCATTAAAAAGAAATGTTACTCTGTAATTGTAATTCAAAATTCTAAAGGTATAAAAGACAAATTCAAAGAGCAAAATTTATGTCTCCCCCAGCCATGCCCAGAGTCCCCCCCTCTTGAACACTATCACAGCCCCTTTCACTGTGTATGGGCTGGGAGTATCTATGTCTACGTGGACTCAGACTTTCTTTTTAGTGCTGTGCAATCACTTGGGAAAACTGTTTGGCAGCATTTTTAAAGCTGAACACATTTATATCCTATGACCCAGTAGTTCCTTTCCCAGATTTCTGCTCACCATAAAACTGTTCCAAATGTCCACGGCAGCGCTGTGTGTAAGAGCCAAACACTGGAAATGGCCAAAACACCCATTGGTGGTGAGGGTAGAATGGATAAATAAGAGATGGGACCTTCTTCTAAGGGGCTATTACACAGCAGTGAAAAGGAACAGTGACCACTGTGAGTGGCGATGTTGTCGGAAACGACAATATTCAGTGTCAGGATAGTGATGTCTTTTCACGGGGAGGGAGCAGCCAGGTGCCGTTGGTCCCCATCGGGCTCAGGACCCCAGCAGCCCAGGCCTGCTCAGGTGTACTAGAGTTGAGAACCCACAGGAGAACAGGGATGGGGGCTGGACAGTCAGCCCTCTGCTGGGCCTGGGCAGCACGTGGGCCTGGGCAGGGCCAGGGAGACCAGTGGGGTGGTGAGTAAAGCACAGGATTGAGGCAAAGGTCTTTCTGCTCAGCCCAACAGATATGAAAGTGTCTGCTCCATGTTTGGCAGACACAGCTCTGGGTTCTCTGGAAATCAGAGATGAATAAGATGGTCTCTGCCCTCCTGGAGCTCACAATCTGGTGAGAGAAACATGGCACACAGCTGAATGTTCTCATTCCACATAAGGCCACTAGGAAGGCATGTGCTCATGTCATGGCAGCCTGAGAAGGAAGCTAGGGGTAGCGGCTACGCTTGAGACCTGAGTCTTGGAGGCCAACCAGGAACAGAGCCCTATCGTAGGTGGGTGGCACAGCACATGCAAAGGCTCTGAGGTAGGGGCAAGCGTGGTGCTTTGGGGAGCTGCATCTTCTCTAGAGCATAAAGTTTGTGTAAGAAAGTAAAAAGAAGTGAGGCAAGGATCTTTGACAGGGCAGGCCCTCAAAGCTGAAGACCTGCCAAGGACTTAAGGCAGGGACGGACCTTTCTTTCTCTTCTCTTTTCCCCTCCCCTGTTTTCCTTCCTTCCTTCCTTTCCATTATAAAACCAGTATGCTCACTGCAATAGCTTTAGAATATGCACAAATCATGAGTGCATGAGTTTAGTGAATCATGAGTTTAGTGAAGACAAGAACTTCACTAATTTCCCATCATTGCCCCAGGGCCTGTTGTGGTGCCTAACATTCGACAAATTCTCAAAAAATATTTGCTGATGACATGGGTACTGTGCAGCACCCTGTGGGCACACTGAGGGTGACCCAGACAGGGGACTGTCCCCCACAGACTCATTATAATGACCTGGTAACAGTAACCTGGTAAACACCTGGTTACCACCATGGTTACCAGTAATCTCCAACACCCTAACAGTTGGAGCAGAAACACCTGACCTTGGGGTGGGGCTGGCAAGCCAGGGAAGGCTTCCAGAGAGGGCAGTGTGGAAGCAGAGGCCTGAGGGTCACAGCAGGAATTAGTCTAAGCAAGAGTGTCCAGGCAGAGGGAGCAGCGATCAGAGAGGCTCTCAGGGAAGAGAGCCTGTGTGTGTGAACAAGAGGCTTTGTCTGAAGGACAATGGGGTTTAGCAAGAGGGTGTGGTGACAAATTTTGTAGCAATGTGAATGGATCAAAGGTGGCATGTGAGAGATTGTTTACACCAGGCGACAGAGAGGGGAGTGTGGTCCACCCAGGCTAGAGCTCAGGTCATGGGATCAGGCAGAGAGGAGGATTCGTGGAATCTTCACAGGATGACTGGCAGAGGGGAAGAGAGAACAGCTTTCTCTTGAGCCCTGGGAACACTGGGTAAAGAATTATGCAAATGTTACCGCCACTTCTTATTCAGAGGCACAGTTTGCTCGTGGCTCACAGGCATGGGGGGTGGGCCACCCTGGCGCCCAGCTGGCTCTGGCGCCCCTGCCCGCCCGCTCTTCCCAGTCTGAGCCCCTCGGCTCTCGTTTTCCTCTTGGGGTTTCTTCATCATCTCCTCTCCCCACTTCCTAGTTCTTGAGGAAGCAGAAAGCTTTCCTAGCCGGCTGCAGCACGTGGCCCAGCCCAGGATGGCATGGCCGTCCTCCTGTGACTGCCGACTTATCCGTGTGTGGAAATGCCCTGCTGGACTTGGTCACGCCGACTCACTTTCCCCTTGGTGTGCCTTCTTTGATTCTCTTGTCTTTCTTACGAAACTGCAGCTGCTTTGAAAATCTCCCCAAACCTTCACAAGCCCCCTTGACCTCGTGTGGGCATGCTCCTCACCACATACCACAAAAGGACACAGCCAGAGCCAAACCTCAGCTGGCACAGGCCTGTCGGGCGCTCACCTCAACACACAGACAATGTGGTGTATTCACAAGAATGCGCAGGGAGACCTGCAGACGGTAGGCTCCCAAGGCCAGAGCCCGGGCCTGACTCCTTCACTGTTACAACACAGTACGCCCCCTAACGCCTGGCACCCGGGAGGTGCCCAGTCAGTATTTGTTGAATGTGGCAGACTTAGGGACGTGCCACTCAGAAGGGACAACTGCCCAGTGGCGAGGGGGGTGGTATGCACTGATTGTTCTAGTCATTGGCTTCTCTGGAGCCCCCTGGGCTGGGACTAAGGCCAGGAGAGTGAGGCGCCTGAGATCTTAGTGACACTCTAAGGAGGCTCCCTTCAGAGGCATGCAAGTGCCTTAACTGAGGGCGGCATTAGGGTGTCGGGCAGATGGCTGAACACAGCAGTGTTCTAGCCCCTACCTTTTCCAATCAGGCTTCCTCTAACAGGCAGCTTTGCTCAGGAGTTCCCTGGTGGGCTGGCAGAGTAGGGTCAGATCTGCTTCTCGTCCCACGACTCCCTGCCCAAACCTGCTCTCATCTGCTTTGTTTCATGGGCCTTGCTCCCAGCACACCTTTCCTGTGCCTAACCTCATCTCTGCAGCTGCTTCCAGACAACCTGACCTGTGGCAATTAACCAACAGGTACCTGTATATTACAAAGAAAAATGCTCACCCCTGTGAGTTCCCAAGGGCAGGGGCAGATCCTGACCTTTACTTGAAGCTCAGTTCTGAACATGTATTAGATGTTCAAGAACTCACCAATGAGTAACTGATGGGATGGAGATCCCAAGATGACTGAACACCTGGTGGGAGGGCAGTGCCTGGATATGCTGAACTCACTAGCTGTTCCCAAATCGGGGTTCCCAAAGCACTCCTGAACGTGAAGTTGGAGGTGATAGAGCTGTTTCCACGGTTTCAATGGGGTCATGGAATGTGTACTTTTAGTGGAGATAAGGCCATTCAGTTCGCCATTAGGTGAACTAAAAGGTAGGAGCTTTTGCATAGGGTTTGGTCAATGACCCAGGGATATTTATTTATCAGGAAGCATGGGGCTGTCTTAGAGTAAGCAGTAGCTCCAGCAGGCACTGACATAAACATGTTTTCACTGGGTGTCATGGAGGCAGTGGGGAGCACTGGGAAGGTTGATGGTTTTGGACTGTCCTGAGAGGAATTCTTAGGCAAATCACCCTGCATCCCTAAGTGTGTTGTGATGGAGCTTGAAGGTTAGATAATGCAATAATGTCAAGAGTCCAGCACCACGTCTGGCTGTGAGTGATTACAGTGGCTGTCAATCACTCAGGCCTAGGCTTGAGTGATTGGCTGAACTGTCCCTTCAGACCATGTCCAAGTGGGCATTGTTCATTTTGAGAATCAGAGAGGACTTCAACCCTGAGGCCACACAAACATGGACATGAAGGTGGCCGAGCTCCTCAGGAGACAGGAACAGTCTGGAACAGTGAAAGGCACGGAGAATTACCAAGTTCCCAGTGTGGTGGGTGGTGGTGGGAGGTAGAAGGGTTGTCTGTGGTTATGGTATTAACCAATGACCCAGGGATATTTATGTAAATCAGCCAGAAGGATCAATACATGCAAATGATCTGGTACCTGGATCCATCAGGAAGATGCACAAACCTGCCTTTCTGTGGATGCCTTTTTAAGAAAAGGGACTGTCCTCTGTTCCTCCTGGAAGGTGCAGAGCAGCATACAAGGCCATGACCCCGGCTGTCTGCTATTCTGTGGATTACAGGGTACATATTTACAGAGTATGAAGACTGGGAGGATGGACACCAAAGTGTTAACCAGTTTGTTCATGTTCACCTAGAGAGTAAAAAAAAAATGAACGTTTTTAACTTTCTTTCTTTTTTTTCCTTTTCAAGATAGGGTCTCACTCTGTCACCCGGGCTGGAGTATAATGGTGAGATCACAGCTCAAATTCCTGGGCTCAAATGATCTTCCCATCTCAGTTTCCTGTGTAGTTGGGATTGTAGGCCTACACCACCACACCTGGCTAATTTTTTAATTTTTTTGTAGAGATGGGGTCTTAATATGTAGCTCAGGCTGGTCTTGAACTCCTGGACTCGAACAATCCTCCTGCCTCAGACTCTCAAAGTGCTAGGATAAGAGGTGGGAGCCACTTCCCTAACTTTCTTTTTTATATGGTGGAACCTCCGTAAGTGTACAGCCCAGGGAACTGTAACAAACTGGTCAGCATACAGAGGCGGTCAACATAAGCAGCTAGGCCTACTGGCCTGACATGTACATGTGGTGCATGTCCAGTCTATGAAAATCAGGTCAACTTAAGGAGGTGGTCAGTGTAGGGAGGTGGTCAACTATAGAGGTTCTACTATATTTTTGTTTGTTTTCCAAATTTGTTTCCATGGCTTGATGATGGAAGTGGCTAGAGGGTGGAACAGGCCAAGTTAACAAAGGTAAAGAAAAACAAGAGAAAAGACTGCCCTGTGGTCCTAAGCCAGTTAACTTGGGAAGGCAGCAGTTTCACATAACGAACACGCATCCTTACTGCCAGCTTATGATTCCTAGCAAACAAGTTTAACAGCTGCAGCAAGGTTCGTTTCAGGGTGGGGGGCAGGGGTGGCCCAGGAAGTCTGAATGACTATCTGAGATTCTTGCTCACTTTCCTCTCTTCTGCTGCACAAGGAAGGGAAAGTGGAGGTGTTCCCATTTGTCCCCAGGGCGGCATCTCTGCTGTCTTTCCTCAGGCCCGGCTCCTCACCCTGGGGTGGAAGGGTCTGAACATAAAGACTTTGGTTAATGTGGCAAAGTTTATGTTTGGTGCTCTCATCTCTCTTTTCTGAATTCTCTGCCTGCTTCCAGGCAAACCTCCTTGTCCCCCATTGCCTAGGTACTTCAATGGCCCTCCTGGTCCCAAGCCTTACATATTCTCAAACTGTCTCTTCTCATCTCCAACTTCTCTTTCCAGTTTTACATTTCCCTTACTGTCCTGTTCTTTGTGGTCTTTTTGGCAAGCATACTAATTCATACTACACTGTAAAGGACCACCACTCTGCATAAACAAGATACTTAGAAAAGCAGTTTTAGCAATGTAGAAGTCAGTATAGAGAAACCAGAACCCAGTGCAGGAATAGAAGGTCTGGTACAAGTGTTGGGTTTGCTTCCAAATTTTAGTCTGACCTTGGACAAGTCATACTCCCTTTCTGGGCTTCAGTTTCCTCACTTGTGAAGTAAAGAAGTCATCTCTCTCTTTTTTAAAATTACCTAATCAGATATCTTCTTCTCAGGCGGCACCTGTGGCTCAGTGAGTAGGGCACGGGCCCCATATACCGAGGGTGGTGGGTTCAAACCTGGCCCTGGCCAAACTGCAACAAAAAGTAGCCAGGCGTTGTGGTGGGCACCTGTAGTCCCAGCTACTCGGGAGGCTGAGGCGAGAGAATCACCTGAGCCCGGGAGCTAGAGGTTGCTGTGGCCTGTGACGCCACAGCACTCTACTGAGGGCAGCAAAGTGAAGACTCTGTCTCTGAAAAAAAGATACCTTCCTCTCCATTATCTCATCTGATTTGCACACTGATCCTATGGTTACATGGAAGCTTTATTATTTTATTTGCCTTTCAAAGCCAAAGTTAGATAAGCCCCTCTTCTGTAAACCTTTTCTTGGCCCTCCCACCCACGTTAATCATTCTGCCCTATGTAGTCTAGCGTTAGGGCCTGTGGTTCCACTCAACCTCTCATTTTGTATCCAGGGCTGTGACTCATTGTCCCTTTGGGTCCCCAGGGCCTGGCACATAGTAGGGCCTTAGTGGCTGTTCTAGGAACATTGAACAACGCCACCTCATCCTTTCACAGGGTGGACAGCCATCTGGATTCCGTGTTCTGTGGCGTGAACTAGCCCACCCTGCCCAGCCTTCTCTGGAAAGTCAGTAGGTGGGTGTGTCTTCACCACAGTCTCTAAGGACGGTACCAGGCAGGAAAGGTCAAAGGGTGGAGCTCTGGGCACCCTCAGGAGAACCAGCCCTAAAACAGAGCTGGTTCAAACACTGAAGAACTTTCAAATTACCTGCCCTGCCCTGGGCTGAATGGCATCATCTTACAAATACCCGGCAGGGCTGGCGCTCAGTGCATGCTTCCCCGATGCCAAATGCTAGTTCCCATCCTCCTCCCTTACTTATCAGCTGAACCAGGCAAAGGGGAGCTTCCAAGTGGGTTTCCAATATACAATTCTATATGTCTAAGCAGAGGGTACTGCCACCAGCCACCCCCCCAGCACCTGCAGTCTCTTTGTAACTTATTCAGAGGGCTTATTTCTTGCACCCAGAGTTCCAATGCCCTTGTCCTTGGAAGCATTTGAGAGGTCGGAGAGGCATGGTAGCAGCTGGGTTGCTGGCAGAGTGGTGATGGAGTAGATCAGGGATTTGGAGGTGGGCAGTTCTGGCTTCACCACATGCAGCTGTGCTGCCTGGGCAAGTCACAGCCCAGCTCAGGACCCCAGTGTCTTCATGCTGTAAAATGGGATAATAACAGTAGCTGCCTCACTGGGCTTATAAGAGGGTTAATTGAAGTGCCAGGCAGAGTAACCAGGAATAATAATTTGTATGATCATGTGCAAACACTGATGCCATCAGGCGGCCTTTGGAAAAACTGGTCAGGTGCTCTCCTGGGCAGATCATGCCAGCACCCCCAGGCTAGAGTAGACCCAGGAGCTGCCCTGGCAGGAGGACACCCAGGGAGCCTGCTCTCACCATCTCTGGGACTGGAATGTCCTGGGTTCTTGCATGAGAACAGGGATGGGGATCCAGGTAGCTCAGTGTTTGCAAAGTGCAGCTTTCCTTGGGTTGCAGAAGCTGCCAGCCTTGGCCAGGCCCTCTGGGTGATGAAATGTGCCCACCCTGGGTGGGACCAGCCAGCCACTGCCGGGGTGGCCCCGCCCGCCTCGCCCTGTGGAGTAGTACAGAACAGTATGTCTCCTCTGGGTTCAGCCTGGCTCAGAGCCCAGGGTCCAGGTATAAGGGTGGAGGGTCAGGCAGAGGGAGCCCTGGCTCTGCTCCCGGGAAGCTGTGTGCCCTTGGGTGGGCCCCTTCCCCTCACAAAGACGGGTTTCCAGTGGGTTGTAAGGCTCCTTTCAGCTTGGAGAGGCATCTCCCTCTCACAGTCCCAGAGAACGGCAGTAGGGTTGGGTGTCCTCCAGCATTTCATGGCCCCCAAGCTCTGTCTTCTGCCAAGAACGCTGCAAGTGTGGGTTCTGGCTCTAGTCCTTCCTTCTGCCCCTCCTTCCTTGTAGGTTTTCCCGAGAGTTGGGACCATTCAGCCCCAGACAATACCTGTTCTGGAGGCTTCTGGGTCAAGGTAAGAAGAAAAAATACAAGCCCCCAAGTACCTCCAAATCAGTCAGGTGACAACAAGGGCCAGAAGGGCCCAGCACAGGGTGTGACAGTAGCTCTGAGGAGCCCAACAGGGGCTTCCAGGGAGTAGGATATGGCACTCTGCAGGAGGATGGAGGGCGTTGCAGGTGGGGACCCCGTATGAGCCCAAAGACAGATGTGGGTGTGCTGGGAAGGGCTGGAGTCAGAGGCCTGGACAGCAACCATACATGCTGAGACCACCCTGTGCACTGGCCCTGCCTGGATCTGGGGCCAGCCGTGCTGTGGTTGCTCCCTGGGCTGGCTATCCTCTGGCCCCAGCCCACCCACTGCCTCTGTGGGGCAGTAGCTGCCGGTGACAGAGGGCAGCTACTTCTGAGGCCCCTTCGCTGTGAGGCTGTGAGGGTGTGCCAGTGGTGTCCTCTCCCTCATCACTCTCCCTCTGGGTTTTTATTCCGGGTTCACTCAGGAGCTGTGATTTTCCTAAGGCTGAGTCACCCAGGGAAGGGCAATAAAGAGGGGTGATTAAAAGCGTTTCAGTTCCTGGGATTTCCCATCTCAGTTTACAGGAATTTAGAGCCAAGCCACTTCAGAAATACATGTGGCAAGGGAGGCGAGAGGCTTCGGAGGGTCCTCAGGAGATGACCCCTCAGACCCGGGCCCCCTCCGTCAGGGGCCTCCTGAGGAATGGGTCAGCTCTTATTTTTCTGTGCCAAGTCCTCTGTAGCCAAGGCCACTGGGGGCCTCTGCGGAGTACAGCTCAAGGCCTGCTTCCCCTGCTGGGGTCTCCTCCTACTGAGGACAAGGACAGTCCATGAAGCCCCTCATTTCTCCCCTGTGCCTGTTCTTTCCTTTCTCCTTCTCTCCGTCAGACCACAAAGGGCTGCCACCCTTTTCTCTGTCGCCTGCCAGCTGCCCCACCCCCCCCCCTGCCCCCAGCCCTGTAATGCCCTGGTCTCACCCCAAGCCACTCTAGTACTCATTGACCAGGGGGCAAAGGTGACAGAACTGGGCACTGGCGGCAAAAGCAGAGCCCAAACAGAGTGTTGCAGGACTGGCTATTTTCTCTCCTGCCTCCTCTCCTGCTCCTGGCTGACCGAAGTGCAGCTGGACGTGCTCTGGCTCCGTCCTGGGTGGGAGTGGCCGGCTGAGAGGAGCTGGCTTGCGCCTCAGCCAGAGGGACAGATAACATGGATGACTTGCTGGGGCAAAGGGCCAACTCCCAGCGAGTTCACCACCGGCCAGTGAGACACCCTGCCAATGCTTCCATCCTCTCGCAACGTTGTGGGTGATGGGAGCCCCTCGCCAGGGCGACTGCTCTGCGGCCGGTAGCCCTTCCATGCGCAGCTGTTCCTAGCGGCAGCAGCAATTTGCAGAGCAGCCCTCAGGCCTGCGGGTGTCAACATCCTCTGTGATATATCTCAGCTTTTCCACCAAAGTGCTGCCCAAAAGGAACCAGACCACATTCTCCCACCCCCCTGAGAGTTTGGGAGGAGGGGGCTTTGGCTGAAATCCGCCAACTCAAAGCTCCAGTAGGATCTCACGTCTTCTGTTTATTGAAAATCCACACGTAAAATTTGTGTTCTATTTTACCACACTATTTCATATGGAAATACTATTATTTCCCTCACATTCTTAGAGTCGAATTGTTGCTCTCAGAAGATGGGCATGTTCATCCTGTGGCTTTGCTGCCCCAGGCACAATGGTGCTAGCACAGTGGGTGCCCAGGGTGGGTACAGATTTTGTCTCAGTGCAGACTCATCTCCCCACCTCAGGCGTGCAAGGAGCCTGTCCACCCACTCAGTTATTCCTGTTGAAGGCAGAGTGGGTCACCCGAGGGTGCTCTCCTGTGTGCAGGGGACCCTGTGGTGCTTCCTCCTCTCAGCTGCCTCCCAAGCCTGCTGGGCCCCTGCTGCCATGTCCTTGGCTGAGAAGCCCCTTTGTCGGAGGCTACTCAGCTCTGCTCCCTGAGAGACTAGGGAGGAATCTTGATCACGGATCAAGGTCCTTAATGAAGCCAGGAATGGTTGAGAGTGCATGTCACATCTGCCCCAAGAGGTCTTGTCCTGCTATGGCCTGCCACCTTTTCAGACATGCACGTGGGCTGTGACAGCTCCTGGCAGTGGCTGTGAGGGAGCTTCCAGGTCAGGATCTATGAAAGCCCTGAGAGTGAGAGCCTGGGGGGGCCTTCCTCCTGCCCACATCCAATCAGTCACCAAGACCCAGAACTTGGCTTCTCAATTCCACTACACTTTATTTAAAGTAATCTCTATGCAAATCTATGTCACTCTTTTTCTTTAATCCCTTCAAAGACTTCCCACTAGATTGCCTTTAAAGTCCAACTGGTCTGTGGATCTCTCACTCTCTCTCCTCTTCTTCAACTTTGCACATGCATTTCCCATTCAGCATAGAACCCCCACACCACCACCTATCATACACATACCTCCACCTTCACTCCCATACTCCCATCCTCACTCCCACACCCCCTCACCTCCACACCCTCACCCCTACATCCCCACTCCTCACCTCCAGACCCTCACTCCTCAACCTCATACTGCCACCCTACACCTCCACCCCTCACCCCCACCTGACTCTCACACTTCTTGTAGATTTCTCCTTCTTCCTACTTTCTGAAGATTCCCCATCCTCTAGGCCAGGCTGATTCTCAGAGCACTTTTCCTTCCAGCTGGTGAGACTTTCTGAGGGTTTTTTTCTTTTGCAGTTTTTGGCTGGGGCTGGGTTTGAACCCGCCACCTCTGGCATATGGTGCTGGCGCCCTACTCCTTTGGGCCACAGGCATCGCCCAAGACTTCTGAGTTTTTAACTGAGGTCTTTATTTCCTTAGGGAAGGGCCATGACAAAGCAGAAAGCAGAAAAGTCACTGGTCTTTGTGTTCTAAATCCCCAGACCCCCTTAGGGGAACTGAGAAGATGAGGCATTAAAAAATTAAAAAAGTAAACTGAACCCTTCCCACTCCCATGGTAGCTGTTATAGACGCAGCATATTTATGCTCTTTCAGAACCTTTCCATCAAAAGGTAGATATTTGTTTATCCCATTGCAGCAGGGTAGGATTTTGAGAATGCATAGATAGACAAATGCTGTGCCAGGGTCATAGTCAATGCGTGGCTTCCCAGGCCAGGTCATAAATGGTAGTACCTTCCTCTCTCTTTCTCAATACTCAACCTTGAAAGCCAGCTGCCATATTGTGGAGGAGCCTTGGCCACACGGGAAGGTCATATATACATGTGTTAAGGTTTCAGCCAATAGGCTCGGTGCCCATAGCACAGTGGTTATGGCGCCAGCCACATACACTGAGGCGGCGGGTTCAAACCTGGCCCAGGCCAGCCAAACAACAATGACAACTGTAACAACAACAACAACAACAACAACAACAACAAAATAGCCAGGCATTGTGGTGGGCGCCTGTAGTCACAGGTACTTGGAATCACTTAAGCCCAAGAGTTTGAGGTTGTTGTGAGCTGTGCTGCCATGGCACTCTACTGAGGGTGAAATAGTGAGACTCTGTCTCAAAAGAAAAAAAAAAAAGCATCAAACAGCAAACACAGGAGTGAATGAATCTTCAGATGATCCTGCCCCAGCCTGCCAGCCGGCCCTGCTGAGGCTAGGCAGAACCTCATGAAGCTCTGCCTGAATTGCAGATTCACGAGCGCAGTGAATGTGATCATTTTCAGTCACTAAGTTTTGGGGTATTTTGTTGTGTAACTGTAACAATTGAACTCCCTTCTTCAACTTGAAGAATACTTTTCCCAGGATAGAAGAAACAGAAACTGAAAGAGATATAGCAAGAAGAAAATTAGGTATTATAGCAGGGAGAACAGACACATTCTCTTTCTTCCTCATTTGAAGCAGAACTCAAAATAAAGCTTGGGTTATTAAAAAATGAAGAGAGCATTGTATTTCTCCTTCCACACACAGAGCTGGGATTGCCTGTTGACATGTTTGGGACCTTGGTCCCATGTCTATATCCTCAAAAGGCCCTGCTTGTCAACGTCTTGGTCCTTATCACTCCTCAGCCTAGAACCAGGCTTGGTAAGAGAAGATGCTCAATAAATATGAATGAATGAATGAATGCATGGTAGATGAGCAAAGCCCCGTCTATGAATGAATGAATGAATGAATGAATGCATGGTAGATGAGCAAAGCCCTGTCTATGAATGAATGAATGAATGCATGATAGATGAGCAAAGCCCTGTCATCATAGTTTTTCATAAAGGTTTTGGTCGTTTAAAAAAATATTCATGCAAAGTCAAGCTAAAAGACTGACTCTATTTATTTATTTATTTAAATTTTAGAGACAGTCTCACTTTGTTGCACAGGCTGGTCTCAAAGTTCTTGTCTCAAAGGATCCCTGCATTGACCTCCCAAAGCGTTGGGATTATAGATGCAAGCCACCGCACCCTACTAAGACTTACCTTTTTGCAGTCCAGTAACTAACTTGAGGCCTCATGTCCCCAGTTGGTGGCTGAACTGATCTGGACTCATTCTCCAGGTGCCCAGCCCGTGCTCTGCCCACCCGCTTACTGGGTCTAACCACCAGGTCAGTCAGGCTCAGGGAAGGATAGATTGGTTGGCAGAGTGTGCATGCATGTTTGCTGTCCTAGGAGTCCACTGGTGGGCCCCTCCAGGTCAGAGGCAGGGGAACCCTTGTATTCTGGGCCTGGGCTGGGAGGAGTGCCTGGCCACACAGCTGGTCCCTAAGCATTTGTGGAGTTGGACTGAATTGAGATAAACACCCAAAAAAGTACACCATCACACGTGTGTGTAAGTGCCATGCCCTCCTTCAGGAAGGCCTCTTAGGACACAGGGGAGCTGGGGTGTGGGTGAGGAGCAGGTGGGGATGTGTGAGCGCAGGCTCTGCTGGCTTCCAGGCAGAGGGAAGGTCTATATACAGGCCTCAAGGTGGTGGAGAACATCCTGGTCTGGGGAGCCAAGACAGTGAATGAGCTTGCTGCAGAGAGAGGAAGGCAGAGGATGACAGGGACAGAGAAGCCAGGTCATGGGCCCGAGGCTGCGTGTTGGGTGTTGCCCATTGTCTTGAACAATGGGAGCTCACTGAGGCACTTCAGCAGAGGTGCACGTCACCTCTGCCTTTCCAGAAGGCCCCTGTGGCAGCAGTATGGAGAATGGACCAGAGAGGGCTGCCAGATGGCAGAAAATAGATGGTAGTAGCAGAACTGGAGAGAGAATGGCCAGGCGCAGGATTTGGGGATGAATTGGCATGAGGGCTGGGGGAGAAGAAGCCAGGCACTCATTCATCTACCTGACACAAAGTGCTTCCTAGATGCCCATTGCTCACAGGGGCTGGTAGGAGCCGACAGAGCCCCTCCTCCCAAAGTTTATCTTCTAGTGCATTTCTTTCCTTAAATAATGAATTTATTGAAGGCTGAGCATGATGGTTCACACCTGTAATCTTAGCACTCTGGAGGCTGAGGTGGGGGAATCCCTCAGCTCAGAAGTTCCAGACTAGCCTGAGCAATAGCAAGACCCCATCTCTACTGAAAATAGAAAACTCAGCCAGGTATTGTGGCAGGTGCCTGTAGTCCCAGCTACTGGAGAGGCTGAGGCAAGGAGGATCGCTTGAGCCTAGGAGTTTGAGGTTGCTGTGAGTTACAATGATGCCAGGGCACTCACCCCCAGGGGGACAGAGTGAGACTCTCATTCAAAAAAAGAAAGGAAATAAATTTATTGAAATATAATTCATGTATCACATACTTCACCTGTTTAAAGTGTATAATTCAATGGTTTTTCACATAGTCACAGATACGTGCAGCCATCAATACAGTCCATTTCAGAACATTTTCTCTACCTCTAGAAGAAACCCTGTGTCCTTTAGTTGTCACCAATTCCACCCTCCTTCCTCTGCTGCCAGTCCTAGGCAACCACTGATCTGCCCTGTCTCTATAGATTTCCCTATTCTGGACTTTCCTAGGAGCAGAATCATACGATGGGTAGGTTCTGTGTCTGGCCTCTCCTGGGCATGTTTTCAGGACTCATCTGTGTTGCAGCATCAGTGAGTACTTAATTCTCTTCATGGCCTTTTAAGAGGGGTTCTGGCTCATGCATTGAGGTGCCTGGCACCTCAATGGAAAAACCTGTGGTGGTCCTGTTTTGGGGGTAGGGTCATGTTTTGGATTTGGGGCACCATGGTAGAAACCCCTGATTTCCTCTACTGTTCTGTCTCTTATTCTTTCATTGTATAATCCCAGTATTAGCTGTGCACTTTGTTACTAGATAAAAGATAGTATTTGTGAGTATCCCTTGAAGTGAGATGTGACTAAGTTCTACCCAATGAAATGTAAGAAATGTGATGCATGGGCCTTTGAGAAATCTCCTCCATGGGGACAGGGGAGTGTGGAGTATGTCCTGCCCTCTTTCTTTTCTGACTGAATGTAGACAAAATGGCTGGAGCTGAAGCAGCCTTCTTGAACCATGAGACAATGTAGAAGAAAAGGAGAAATCTGATTGAGAGATAAAAATTTGAGAGATGTCAAGGTGTAGGTGTTGTTGATATCTTAGCACTTTAAGGCCTAGAGAGGAAATGTAGAATGAGAAAAGATGACCTAAAGGTGAACCTGGAGAAAACCAGCATTTACAGAAGGTGAGCTGGCAATGGAGATTCCATTTAAGGGATCCTGCCTTCACCAGCCCCACAGGAGGTCCAGCATTTCCCTCTGTAGCTTCCTTATCTGCAGCTATTAAGATTCTTAAGGATTTACTCAGCTCCGAAAGGCTAAGTCCTGAGTGTAAGTACCAGGGTTAAGAGAGAACTGGAGCCTTTTATAGCTCCAATCTGTCCACAGATCTCATGGCCACAGATTAGTACTACAAACTGGTACAGCATAGTTCTCTCCTGGAATATCTCAAAGGATTTATGCAGATTGATCTGCCACCTCCCCAAGCTCAGAATAACAAATGTCTGGCTGTCTTGCATTTGAGAAGCTAAATGCTGTCCAGAAATTTGTCTAACCCTGAAGGTCAGTTGTCCTCCATTTCAGGAAAGATGAAAGAAAAATGGAAGAAGGGAAGGAAGGAAGCAGAAAGGGGGAGAAAAAAGAAAAGAACAAAGAAAGAGGAAGAAAATATGAACTTTCCTGTTATATATGAAAGGCATGGCCAAGCACAGGTACAGGTACAGGTAGGAGGAAGTCCAGAAGGCTGCAGCCACGCAGAGGCCAAGCTGCTGAGAGAGGCAAGTGAAACAAGCCAGGAGACCTCTCACAGAGAGAGATTTTGAGGTCAGATGGTGCTGAAGTGGGTGAAAAGTGTGTCCAAGTGAGAAAGCAGGGTCAGGGCTGTCTTTGGAGGCACTGGGGATGGTGTGAGCACCACCCCGGTAGGTAGGCTGGGGGCTGATTGCAACGCTGCCCCCAGCATTACCACCTCACTGAAATGAGTTAAGGAAGCCTTGTTTCATTTCCCTCCCTGATTCCTGGAAAGGGTGCTCCTGGGCAGTTCCATTCTGTGAGTCTTCCTTATTGTATCTGAAATAAAATGCCCAGGGCCACGTGTGTCTCCCTTCCTCTGGCAGTTTAGTCCAGAAATGTCCTCATGTCTGTGGCAGAGGGAGTGGGAGGGAGAGAGAGATTGAGATCCAACGAGCCCAAACTCGGAGCATTTTCCAAGCCTTGTTTGCTTCCCATTTACTAACACCCATTGGTTAAAGAAAATCCCAAGGCTGAGCCTATGCAGGATGGGAAGGCATTGCACAGCCACAGGGCAAAGTCTGGGGATCTGGGGCCATTTTCTCATCTATTGCAGCAAGCTACACAGGGCCAGGAACACAACTGAAAAGCTCACTAAGACGTTAGGGCTTCCCTTGAATCCCCTGCCACCGCTTCCCAAAACATGAGGACTGAAGGTTTGTGGTGTCTTAGCTGGAGTACTAGGGAGAGGATGGCCCGATCAGCAGGGGAAGAAGACTATCAGTTAAGATGGGGCTTAGCTGCCAGTGACAGAAAACCTCAAATAACAGTGTGTTAAGTGAGGTAGATGCTAATTTCTCTCTGATGTCAGCAGAGTCCAGAAGGAAGCAGCTCAGGACTGGCATGGCAGCTCCACAATCATTAGGGACACAGGTTCTCCTGCAGAGTTGAGCTACTTTCTCAACACAGAACTTGACTGACCTCCTGGTCCAAGAGGGCTGTTCAACCATCACATCTACATTCCAACAATAGGAAGAAAAAAGGTTTGAAAAAGTCTGACAGTTCATATCTCTGACTTTTCACCTTGACACTTGTTTTATTTTTATTGTGAAGGTACATCCTCATTCATTCAAACACACATTGTGGCTTGTGATTATCTTTCACATTTTTTTAAGAGCAATTTTTGTGAAACCATGAATAAGTCAAAAATTTGTGTTATTTTTGAAAACGAATTCCATTGTGGAAATAAGGCATCGCAGATAGCTTGAAATATAAACGAAGTGTTTGGGAAGAATGTGGCTAACGACTAAACACTATGTTGATGGTTTGAGGAGTTCCATTCTGGTGATTTTAATCTTGAAAGTGAGCCACATGGGTGACCTAGAGCAAGGGGGATAATGATGAGTCAAAAGCTGTAGTGGAAGAAGAATCCCTCTTAACCTAGGTGTGAATTAGCAGCAAGGTTTGACATTACTATTCCAAAAACATTGGGCACTTTGAAACAAATTTGCAAGGTAAGGAAGCTGGATAGATGGGTTCTGCTTGAATTAAACAAGTGTCAGAAGAGACATTATCTCAACACTTGTCTTTCTTTGCTGTCACGACATAAAGGCAAACCATTTCTACACTGTATTGATATGTGATGAAAAATGGATTCTTTTGGACAATTGCAAGCATTTGGCACAATGGTTGGGTAAAAACGAAGTGCTGAAACACAGCCCAAAACTGAATATAGAAGAGCCTCCATGGTTGACCACCTCCCTACATTGACCACCTCCTTAAGTTGACCAATTTTCATGGAACAGACATGCACCACATGCACACATCAGTACAATAGGCCTAGTTCCTATGCTGATCACCTCTGTATGTGGACCAGATTGTTACAGCCCCTTGGGTGGTCAACTTACAGAGGTTCTATTGTACTCATCAAAAAAAGCTAATGGTGTCTGTTTGGTGGTCCAGTGCTGGTATTATCCACTACAGCTTCATGAAACCTATCAATTGATTACAGGGGATGTCTACTGCAACCCACTGGGCAAAATGATGCTTGCAGTTAAGCAGCCAAGATTAATCAATAGAAACAATAAAATCTTCTTGCAAGATAAGACTTGATCTTATCTTGATGATACAGAAATAACTCAAATTACAGAAGGTGGACTTGGAAACCCTCTTTCATCCACTGTAGTCAGCAGACCTTGCACCGACTTATAGCTACTTCCTCCAGGCCTTGGACCACTTCTTGCAAAGAACAACATTCAATTCTCAACTAACTGTGGCAAATGCCTTTTGAGATTTCTTTGCCACTTGCTTTCCAGGCATCTTTGTTGGTGGCATAAACAAGCTACTGCTAAGATGACAAAACTGTCTTAATAGTTTAGACGCATCCTTTGATCAATTGTACTGCTTCTTTTGGGGAGAGAATAAACTGAACTTTTGTTTTGAAGTTGGACATTTCATACTTAATGACCTACAACTTACTACCTACAACTTCTGACAATGCCCTATTGTGAACATTTTGCCCATTCTCTCTTTCTCACATAGCAATAGCATTTTTAACAGGTTATAGAGCAGTTCAGCTGAAGACTGCGCTTCTCAGCTTCACATGTAACTAGACGTGGTCATGTGACGAGGTTCCAGCACCAGCCAATAGAATGTGGGCAGAAATATCTACAGCTCCTAGTTGCTACTTTAAAGGGAAGCAGTGTGATCTTCCTTTCCCTGTCCCTCTGGCTGGGATGCAGATGCCATGGCTGGAGCATGAGCAGCCATTCTACATGATGAGATGAAGGTTATATATTGAGAATACACAAAAGTAACATGATACAAGGGCCATAGACCCTTATATGTGTATCACATGAGAAATAAACACATTTCTCTTTTATTTAAACTCCTACTATTTGGGGCCTTCAGCAGCCAAACCAATAGCCCATCTAATACATAACCCGTCAGTCAGTACGTATCACAAGGGAGCCTGTGAAATGTCTTTATTCTGGACAGCCATGTGCCCAGCTAATGCCTGGGGAACATTAACGAGGAAGTGCAGGTGCCAGAGGGAGACACCAGGCCCAGCCCCTGAAGGAATTATAGCAGCGGTCACATTATCTCCCCTCTGGGTGCCAGGTACTCCGTTGGTCACTTTGCCTCCGCATCCTCATGGAATCCGCACAGACCATCTGAAAACAGGTTTTAGAATCCTAACTTTAGAAATGGGAAGACTGAGGCCCATGACTTTAAGGGACCTGACCGAGGTGACAGAGCTCCTTTGAGCAGTCCTGGGCCCAGTCAGAGGTCTGTGCAAGTTCCATCTCCTAAAGCAACAGTTCTCAAAGTGTGCCTGCTGGACCAGCAGTGTGAGCGTGAGAACTTGTAAGAAAAGAAAATTATTGTAAAAATCAGACACTCTGAGGGTGGGGCAGCCATCTGTGTTTGAACAAGCCCTCCAGGTGATGCTACGCATGCAAGATTTGAGCCAGTGCTCCAAGCCAAACCTGAAAATGGGACACATTTGTCCTCACTTCCTCTCTCCCCAGACAAACCCAACTATGAAGAGATTTAATCCTGACCAGATCCTAACCTCAGTTCACCTGCCAACCCCACTCCTGGAATTTAGCTTAATCAGTGCAGGCCGTCTCCCCCCTGCTGGGTACCTCCCTTTCTACAAGGACACTCCTAAAGGGGGTGGGCAGAGAGGAGTGAAACTGTGGCCTCAGGCCACAGATGCAGTTGTGGGGTCAAAAGGGGAGGCTCCAGCAATCTTGGACTCAAGTCTTTTGGGCATCTGATGTTTCCTGTTGGATGCATGAAGCATTCATTCTCTCTATTCCTCCCTTCCTCCCCTCCCTCCCTTCCCCAATTCCAGGACACTATTGCCCAAGGCATAGTTGGTTTGGAAGGTGACAAGAATCTATGGCATAGGCTTGGATGGGATAGGGAGTTTGTCCATTTCTGGTTCCTTCCCTGGGCAGGAGTTGGTAATGATGATGATGACAACTATTGTGTCTGAGGCAGACTGTTTTCTGAGCTCTTTGCCTGCATTAATTCATTTAATCCTCGGGCACAGCCAGGTTAAGCAACTTGCCCATTGTCACATAGCCAGTGAGGGGGGAGTGAGCTCTGAACCCAGACAATGAAGCTCCAGTGTCCATGCTTAAGAGCTGCTGAGTTATTCAGCCTCTAAATAGTGGTAAATACATTTATGGGGCTTTTAATATTCCAGGCACTGTCGTAATTGCTTTACATATTTTTAAAAAGGGGGTGTTCTTGCCACTACAACGTTAGGCATTTCCAGCAGGTACTTGGCATCAGTGGACTGAACATTTGTGGTTTGGTTCATTTTCAGTGACTCTGTGTGCCTGTGAGTATAGCTGCACGTGTGTCTCACCAGGAGAAGCAGGAAAGGCAAGGCCAGAGGTTGCTTTTCTCCTGCGGTGTCATGTTCTAAAATAAGTCTGCACATCACACTTGTGGTTCTTGGGGGGAAAAATAAAGCAATCCCCACTACCAGTCAAAACAACAATATTTGTGCAGCTCTGGTAATAACCACCAGAACCCTCCTCCCTCCTGGCTTGTGGACAGCGCCTTGCCCTCAGCTCACTCTTGCTCCCAGGGCCCTGCAGGCGGCTGCTTCCCACGGAGCTCAGGTTCTTGGGCACACAGTGGCCTCCCTGTTTCTCAGGGCTCCCCTCCTCTGGGAAATATTCTGAATGCCTCTGGCCCCCACTTTTGGTAGGACTTTTGAACTGGAGAACCCAAGTTCTCAATGAAGGTCGTTATTGCTTTCCTTTGACCTCTGTGATGCTGGACTCTGGGGTCTCCTTCCACTCCTGGGATGGAGTGCTCTGTGTTTTTTTCCCTCCTCCCTCTTTCTTTCTTCCTTTCCATTCTTTTCCCTTCTCTTCCTTTTCTTTGATGCTCCTTCCTTCTGTTCTTTCCTGCTTCTCTGCCTTTTTCTCCCTGGTCTACCCTCCCTCTTTTTTCACCTGCCCACCAGGGGCCAGCTCTTTCTACCAGCTCAGGTCCTCATACCTTGATCCAGCCTTTCCTAATGCCTCCTTGCTGACTGCATCACCTGCCCTCTGGCTGCCTACAGATCTTCAGCATACAGTCAACCCCACTAGCTGAAGCATTAGAATCACTCTCAACCTATTTGGCATTTATCTAAATGTTGAGAGAGAGACACATACTAACACACACAGAAGAGAGAGAAAGAGAGACAGTCATTTAAACATTTATTGTGTACCTACTATGTATAAGGTCTGCTTCCTCCTTGGCCTGGAAAACTCCTACGCAGCCTTCAAAGCTCACGCAGACATTCCCTCCTCCTGCCTTGGCTCCCTTCCCTCACAGCCAGCGGCTGCACCCCTCTGCCTCCAAACCTCTGTACATCACAAGAAGAGTTAGCACATCTGTGGCAGATGCTGACAGTGCTGGTCTCCTCTGCACTCCCATCCTGTGTACTCGGCGGGCTTCCTATCACCTGTGCTGAGGGGTTAACACCTTCCTACTCCAGCCCTGAGCAATGAGAAATGGGATGTGGGAATGATATGCCCCAGTTTGCTAGCCGCATAGAGGGGACAGCTTTGAGGCATGCTCTGTGCAGGTTGTAGGGGTGTTCAGTGGGCTGGAGCCCCACTGCCTGTGGCAGTTACCTGATCCTTAATGCTTTCCTTGTTTTAATTCTGTGCTTCTTGAAATCACTTCCCAAATAAACTACTTGCAGCCAAATCCTGTCCCCAAATCTGCTTTTGGGGAGCTCAAACAGAGAAGACCAATCATACAGGCTTGAACTCTGTGCCAAACACAAATTTCTTGATTTGCATTAGCCCATTTTATCCACACGACAGTCTTCCATATGAGGCAGGTACTACCATCAGTATTTCTGTTTTTACATTTGAGGAAATTGAGGCATAGGGGACTAAACAGGTTCTAGGATGTGGTCTTTTCCAGGATAGCCTGAGGAAAATTGGGATGAGTTTGCCACCACAAGGTGAAGTGATTTGTCCAAGGTTACACAGGAGTGAGTGGCAAGCCTGAGATTGCCCTGTGCAGGATCACGGCACGTTACATATAGCACTGCTTTAGGGGGCCTTTCATTATTTATTTATTTATTTTTTTAAGACAGTCTTGCTGTGTCACCCAGGCTGGAGTGCAGTGGCATGACCATAGCTCACTATAACTTGGGCCTCCCAGGCTGAAGCAATACTCCTGGGGCAGCCCCCCCAACCCCCACCACTGTAGCTAGGACTACATGCATGTGCCACCATGCCCAAATGAAAAAAAAAAATTGTAGGGACTGGGTCTCACTATGTTACCCAGGCTGGTCTTGAACTCCTGGGCTCAAGCAATGTTCCCACCTTGGCCTCTCAAAGTGCTGGGTTTACAGGCATGAGGCTGTATATGGCTGGCTATGGAACCTTTTCTGTGAATCTGCTTCCCTACTAGATGGCTGGGATTGTATTTTGTACATTTGTGTGTCTCTAAGTTTTGCACTGTTTGTGATTGAGTTGGATATTGGGGATAATAAAGTTAAACACAGCCCCTGCATGCAGGGAGCATCTAGTCAGATGGGGAGGACTTTGTTTCTGATGCCATGGAATTCCCAGTCTGGTAGAGTTCCATGTTGAGGACAGGGTCTGTCCCTTCCTGCCTGACTTCTCTGCAGAGCTAAGAACAGAGTTTAGGGGAGCCACTTTTCCTTCCCTTGCACTGCTGTTCTGGCAGGCAGGAGTGAGGGGTTCTGCCTGGCACTGTGCCTGGGTCTCTGCCCTCTTACCATTACCCAGAGCAAGAGCTGAATTCCCTAGTCAGGGGGCTGGATTGATTCTGCCATGACCTGAATCCAGTGCTTTGAGCCCCAACCCTCCAGTTGTATTACAGGGAGGTGGTAGGAAATTGATGAACTCGGTTTTTGGATTAGCTGGGTCCTTGCTGGGAACAAATGGTACTTTCCAAGGGCTCGTTGAAGGGACTAGTTGTAGAGCATGGGCAGGTCCATGTTTGGGGGATAGTGCAGCTCCCCAGGAACTAGCAACAGTGAGGGGTCATTACCACCCTGGGGCTAACCCAGTGAGGGAGCTGTCTAGTACCCAGTCAATGCTGCTGCCCTGGGGTCATAGCCATGCCTAACCCAGGGCCTGTGGGGAGAGGAGTGATAAATACCTGAGCTCCTCTCTCCTCCTGCCCGCATCACATTCCTTCTCAGGCTTATGGAGTGACACAATCCATGGAGGTCAGCCCTGTTTTTCCCCAACTCTACCCAGGGGCTTCAGGGTCCAGAGAAAGCCAGAGTGGATGAAGAGAGAGTGCCAAGAGAAAAGAACAGCGAGAGAGTGGTGCTGAAGCCCCATCCCCACCCTGGTCCTCTGGCCCCACTCCCCAGGACGGTGACCTGACCCTGAGAGACTGTGGCCAGTGGTCTGATGGGGAGCTGCCAAGACACACAGCAACCTCTCTCTCATTTCACAGACTATCTTCTCACCTCCCAGAGCTTGCAAAATATTTTGCCTCCACCTCGTCTCACTTCCTGCCTCTCCTGGGTCCACTGGAGGCTAGAGGGCAGGCAGATCCAGGAGGACCTCCTGGAGGAAGGGGTGAAGATGGGTTTCATGAGCTGCCTGATGAAAGAGGCTAAGGGGAGGGCTTGAGTGCAAGAAAAAGAGAAAAGGAGGGGAGTAAATATTATTGAGCCCTATTTTATGCTAGTCCAACATATGTGCTTTCTCATCTGTTATCCATTCCCCTCCAACTCCAGTGCCCAACACAATCTCAAGGTTGATATCAGGATTTCCATTTCATGGATGGGTAAACCAAAGCTCAAAGAGGTTATCTGCTTTCTCAAATGTTGCTCATAATTGCCTGAGTCCAGGGAAGAACAAATGGGATGAAAATTGAACTAAAAAGATGTGGAAAGGTTGGAGTGTGGGCTGTTCTGAGCAGGGTCCTACCCCAGGGCCAGGCAGAGGGCAGGGGGTTCTGTCCGTGGCTGTGGACAGTGGGTGTGGATGGATTTGCTTTCACACTTCAGGACCGTGTGCTGGGGGCCGGGTAGGTAAGCAGGCCATAGTGGGAGGTGTTCAGCTCTGGTTGCTCTTTCTGCCACCAGGCCTTGTCCTGATATGGGATCCCTAGGATGAAAGAGGTTTTGTGTTTGGGATGGGGTAGGGGCTGGAAATCTTGGGCAAAGACATCAGGAATGGGCCTGGAAGGCCTTGGGGGATGATGGCAGCTGTCTCCTTGGTCCCAAGGGACAATGTTTGGCTAGCAAGGAGGGGCAGGAGACACAGGGTCCAGCTCTGTCTGCTGGGAGTGTCAGTGTGGCTGGAGCCCAGGGACCAGCAGTCTATGTGGGTGGGAGCTGGACAGTGGAGTGGGAGGCCCAGGGACCTACAGCATAGGTGGGGCCCAGCACTGTGTGTGGTTTGGGAGGGCCGAGGAGGGGGCAGTCAGTGGGGCCCACTTCAGGGTAGCACTCTCCAGGCCTGGAACCAGGGGTGGGGGCCGGGTGAGATAAGGGTTGAGGGGAATTGGGGATGGGGGTTGGGGGAGTTTCAATGCAGCTGTTGTCTCCCACTGATCAGTCCTCTGTCTTCAGCTGAGTCAAGTTCTCCTCTAGTCTGGCTGCTAAAATGAGTGGATGCCCCTCCCTCCAGCATTGCAGAGGCTGTGAGGGCCCAGCTGAGGGCCTGGGGAATTTTATGCAGATTTCCTCTCTTAGTCCTGTGAGTGAGTGAGAGTGTGAGTTTGTGTGAGAGAGGGAAAGACAGAAAGAGAGAGAAAGAGAACCTCCTTGGATCCAAGCACTTAAGACAGACCCAGGAGGACTGAGATGGGTGGGGTTGGGAACTGCGGCTCTCTGAAATGTGGTTAATTAGAATAACCCAGTCCAAAGCTGAAGTCCTAGAAATATTAGCAAAATTCAGGCTCCCTGAAGCCAGCCTCCTCTTTTACAGGTGAGGAAACTGAGGCACAGAAAGGGGAGTCACTGGCAGAGATCACACAGGGTGGGGTGGTTGTCTTTGTTCTTAGCATTCATTGCAGATCTCATTTTCCCCATCATAAAATCATTATTAAAAATAATAGTTCTTTTCTTACAGAACTGATGAGAGAAGTAAGTGACTTAGTGTAAGTGAAGAGCTCAGAACAGTGCCCGGCACATAATACTAAGAAATAATACTAATCAATAAGAATGAAGATAGTGATACAAGACACTGCTGTGAGAGAGGGAACCACCCAGTGTTGCTGAGTCTGGTCTTGCTTCAACCATGCTGAAGCCACAGCAGGGCAGCCATCGGGGAGGGTGGGCAGAGGTGGCCACTGGGGCCCGAGGTCTGCCTGGCCCTAGCATTGTGGCAGCAGCCACTGTCAGTCCCCAGGCCCTTCATTTGCACACTTAGCATGCTCTTCTTGGTCTCTGCCTTGAGGGTCCCCTGTGACTCATGTGTGTCCTGTTCCCTCATCCAGGCAGCAGTGTGATGGTGTCAGCCTGGGAGCCCCCCAAGGGCAGGGCTCAGTCCTGCGTCACTCCTTGCTCAGCCTGCTGGCCAGCCTGAGAGAGGGTCAGGGAGGTGTGGCCTGCCACGTACCGCCAGCCCGCGGATCGTCTGCCTTCCTCTATCCTTGTCCATGGGGCCAGCTGTGGAACGCTGACAGCTGGAATGCACTCAGTGCTCCCTTGGGCTGATACACACCATTCTCAGTTCTTTTCATACAGTCACTAACTTTGTCCTGGGAAATCACAGCTGCTCTTATCTCCATTTTTCAGAGGAGAAAACTGATGCAACATTTGTCCAGGGTCATAGATCTCTTATGCAGTAGAACCAGATTTCAACACGTCAGGCCGGTTCCAAACTCAGCACCCTCAAGGGCCACAGTCTGAAGAAGCCCCCTTTCCCTCCTCAAGGCCTTGGGTGGCCAGGATGAGGCTGTGGGAAGTCCTGAATGATTAGGTTCCTTACCTGCAGGCTGTGAACATTCTCAGCCTGTATCTGTCTATCATCCTCACTCCTACTGTCCCTCACTGTTTCTCACCTCTAAGCCTCAAGCTAGTCTGTGATTTCTGAACTGAAATCTGACCATCTGTTCTTGTGCCTTTTCCAGATCCAGACCTCTACAGGTGGACCCCAGCACGGCTTCTCAGGACCTCACCCCTACCCATAGCCCCACCCATGGTCTGGATTTGGACTTCAGAGTTCCAGGAACTCTCCTCATTGGCTGTGCAGCAGACCCCTGTGCAGAACTGGCCAATTAGAAACTTTCCTCTGTGCTCCCTCCCAGCCCTCCAGGTTGGGTCCCTCTGGGTCAAGCATTTCCCAGCCAGCAAGGAGAGGGGTGGGCATGGAGAGGGGAAGGGCTTGATGGGACAGAGACAGGGGGCCAGGCAGGACCGCAATGGCCATTCCAGCATGCTGGCCTGTCCCTTGTTCCCAGTTTTGAATTACTAGTCCTCTTTCTGCAGTAAGAGTAAAGAACAAAGAATGACACTTCCAGGCTTCTAGCAATCCCTCTTCACTTCCTTCTTCCTCTGCCCAGGCTGTGCGCCTTAGGATGAGAGCACTGACCCTGTTGTTTTCTCTTTGGTGTTGCTCCTGGTTTTGGCCTTCATCCACTTAGGCTGATGGTGCAAGCGGGATGGGGTAACAGCCCTCACTACTTCATTGGTCAAAAGACTATCCCCGAGCCAGTTCCAGGAGGACTCTGAAGCTGAGTGGTTTGTCCACAGGAAAGGGCAACATAGAGCTCCCTGTGTCCCTGTGATGCAACTCACAGGGTGGGTGGAGGGAACAGAGTCATGGGTGGCCACCGAGGGCAAGAACCCAGCTGGCCCAGGTGACCCTCAGGTGCTGGCTGTGATAGCCAGGGACCTCTCACTGGGCTTTGCACCTGAGTGTGTAGATGTGTGTGGTGGGGGCCGCTATGTTCTGTGCTGCCTTAGCAGCAACCCTGAGTGAGAGATGCTCTGCAAATAGAAGTGGCTGCCTCAAACCCTATCTGGCTTTGCAAACTGTGGCTGAAGCTTTCAAACACAGGTGGGTGGGGTGAGGCAAGAAGAGCCCACTGGTTTGCCCCAGGCTTTTCTGCAATGTGAATGAGTGATAGAAGAAGGATTCAGCAGCTAAACTGGGACCAGCCACCTGCTGGCTGTATCAGTCCTGAGGATTATGGGTAAATCTTTAGTGAGTTTACCTGGAGGGTCTCTGAAAGGGATAGGGGGCCAGCAGTCCAGCTCTCAATCCATCCTTGCCACCAGTGGGGACAAACCCACTTAGGGAAGGGGTGGTTTTCCTCTGATTGGCTCCAGTCTCAGATGGTATTTTCATCTCTGGGTGTGTATGGTCAATTAGAATTAGGTTTGGTTATAAGTAACAGAAAACCCCAAATAATAGTGACTTAAATAGAATGTTTATTTCTCTCTCACATAAATGAAATCTGGTGGTATTCAATCAGGTTTGTTATGATGGCTCTGCAGTTGCCAGGGATTTATGCTCTTTCTTTTTTTTTTTTCTTTTTATTTCTTTTTATTTTTTAATTAAATCATAGCTGTGTACATTGATATGATCATGGGGCATCATACACTAGCTTCATAGACCATTTGACACATTTTCACCCTAATGGTTAACATAGCCTTCCTGGCATTTTCTTGGTTACTGTGCCAAGACATTTGCTCTTTCTATCTTACTACGCCATCAATCTCAAACATGGCCTCTACCTCATGGTGCAATATGGCTGCCAGAGCTCCAGTCACTGTATCAGCATTACAGGCAGCTAGAGTAAAGAAGGGAGGAAGAAGGGAATGTCTTGTCCTCACCTGAAAGTCACATCCCATGTCACATAGGATATTTCTCTGTATTTCTTATTGGGTGGAATTTAATCACATAGCTGTACCTAGCCTCAAGGGAGGATGGAAAATGTAGTCTTTTGTCCAAGTGGTCATAGCCAAGCTTAAAATGAGAGGTCTTGTTACTGAGGAGGATGATCGAACAAATATTGGAAGATAACTAGCTGTCCTTGACATAGCGTGCAACCTGAGTAGAGGGTCCCAGATGCTGTCTGATGCCCGTAGACCCTTCTGGATAGCAACCTTGCTGTGGGGAGTGGGTTTCTGGCTCCCCATTCGGCCCATGCCTCCAGCATCGGGACTTGAAATCTTCCTTAAAGCTACAGTCATAGCAGGAACATGTCCCTCCTGGGGTCTCCAGCAGGGAGAGGATCAGTTTGATGATCAAGGCCAGCCACGCCATCCCGAAGAGGATCCACAGGGACACCATGTTCTTGTACCATACTGGGTACTTCCGAGAGGGGTTCATTCCTGTGGAAGAGGTGAGGTCAGAGGATGGAGGTCTGGGCAAGTCAGGAGCGCATTCCCCAACAGAAACGGGAATCCATGCGCTGGTTCACAAGAGCAGGTTGAGGGATCAATGGGACAGCATATCAAACTGTCCGATTCCTGGTCTTATGGTCATCTCCCTAGGATTCCAGGATGCCTCCCTGGACTGGTACTTGGACTTGGAGACTAAATTTCTTCTTTGTCTTTCTGAGGGATTCTGTTTATGCTTTATCCCAGTTCTCAGAGTATGGTCCCTGGACCAACAGCATCACATAATTTGCATTATGCAAATGTTGGGGCCCTCACTCCAGGCCTCCTGACCCAGAAACTCTGGGGTTGGGCCCAGCAATCTGCGTTTCAACAAGACTCTAGGATATTCTGATGCCTGCTCTGTTGTTTACCTGTCTCTGTTTGGTTTCCTCATACGTGAAAGGAGGCAGTTGTTTGGAGCCAGGAATGTAGGAAGAGCAGGTGTGACCTCTGGAGGATGTCCTGCCTCTGTTTAGTAGATGTGATTACCATCTGTCTGAACACCCCTCTCCTGTGAAACTCCCACGGGGAAATATACTTGCTCCCCTGTGACTTTTATGATGAAGTCCCAAGTCCTTGTCTCTGCAGCACACCTCTCCCTTCTCACTGCCACATCGCTCTTTCCCCCATTTGCACATCTGTCATCCTTCCTGCCTCAGGACCTTTGTATTAGCTGTCTCCTCAGCTCTGAATTTCCAGTTCCCTTTGGCCTGGTTACCTTCCCTTATCCTTCAGATCTCAGCTCAGATGTCTCTCCTTAGAAACTAGACTGGGCTTCCCTGACACTTTCCCCACAGCCCGTGTGGTTTGTCTGGGTGTGTTACTTCCTCGTCTGTAAGATGGAGACAGTAAGAGGCCTCCTCCTGCCACTGTGGGGAGCACACAGGCCCATGCAGCTAAAGCACTCAGAATGGTGCCAGGCAGGTAACAGGCGCCCAAGACCTTGGAGTTGGTTGATTGCTTTACTGCCCATCAAATACCCCAATGCAGTCCATTCTGGAGAATAACGGCTGGGGCAAGGGGCTGACAGGGTTGCTGGCAGTGAGTCTCAGATAACTCTGGTCATGGGCATGCTCTATAATTTAGTTCTCTGCCTCCCTCATCAGACTGGGATCATTCAAAGGGTGGAGATCTGCCCTTCTATTTCTTCCTCCTCTTTTCCTGCCTGTATCCATCTGCTCATCCTGTCCTGTCTCCCCACCCCCACCCCCACCCCGAGCTTTCTATCCAGGTCCCATCAGATGGGGCCCTCCTCTTGGACCCTTGCTGGGAATGGGCCGCAGCCTTAGAGCCAACCTCTGCTGTGGGGCATGATCAGGGATTGGATTAGGCTGATTGGGTTATAGGGCCATGATTCCGCTGACGGTCCCAAATGAGATCAGTGGGGAGCCAGCTCTCTGGCCCTGCTACCCGCCGGCTTGGCTTGCTCCTGGTAACAGAAGGGAGGAGGTATTCTTCGCCCCTTTTATTTCATTTTTTTAGCTGAAATTATAAGTGGCAGAAGACCTGGCAGCTGGCAAGGCGCTAGACTGAGCCACAAATGCAATTGGGGAAAGTGGGGGCTACGGGCCCGGGAGAGGCAGGTGGCTGAGACCTGAGGCTGCTCTGGCCAGAGCCTTTGGGCAGAGGAGTGGCTGTGAAGACAGCGCCCCTGTGCCTGCTGGCATCCAGTGGCCAGGTGGTGGGCCTCAGCATTCCCATCAAAGGAAGGAGTTGACTCTGTTGCTGGAGGACAAGGAAAGCTGAGGGATTTGAGGAATAAATGTGGAAGATTCTGGAACATGGGTGGGGTGAGGAGCCTTGGCTTGGAAGTTTACCCTAGACTTGCCTCCACTTGCCTGCTGATGACCTTATTCAACTGCTTTCCCTTCTCTGGGCCTCACTTCCCCCGTCTGCACAAGGAAGACCCCTTGCAGATGCCATGGTAGGGCCTCAGTGTAGTCACTTGCCACGAGGCACCGAAATGGCTGCACAGGGACCCAGAGTAGGTAGCAAATCCCTGGAGATGTGAAGGGGGACGCTGAGTGGGAGTGGTGTGCATGGGCAGCCCCTCTGGGCGTGAGGGGCTCTTGCAGTGGACCGGGTCTCCCCAGTCAAGGTGTACTAAGGGGGCTCTGGAGGCCTGTTCCTGCTCTGATGCTCCTAGCCAGGGGCTCACAGGCTGCCAAGGATCCTGCAAGGACTCCTTGTAGACTGGCTGAGTGGTACCACTGCCTCTTCATTGATGTTAGCTGAGGCCTTTCCTCCTATTTCCAATTTCAGGTGCCCCTGTGTCGAGAGGCTGCCCCCTGCTCCCTCTTCCCTGCCCTGCTCTGTCACAGAGGATGCCAGGCCTCAGGACATCCTCATAGACATTCACACCACCCCCACTTTGGCTTCCTCAGGCTGGCTTCCAGGGGAGACTGGTGCAGGACCCATCAGACCACACAGCCCTGGGCTGAAGCTGCTGCAGCTGGTCAGAACAGTACTTTCGGTATTTGTGGTGGCTGGAATGCAGTGTGGAAGGGGGAGAACTCAGACTGGAGAGGGAGGCAGGGCCCTCGGGGGCCTAGTTATGGATTTGGACTCCATCCTAAAACTATGGGAAAACAATGAAGGTTTTCAGAGGAGCTAGGCAGGTGACATGATAGCATTTATAATTTTTAAAGGGCATGAGAACCAAGGGAAGGGACAAGGAGAGAGGGTTGCACAACTCCCTGGGTGCCATCCTCATTATGATCGGGGTGAATGGCAAACCTACAGGGCTGTGCAGTGCCCCACCTATGCAACTGGGTGCAACAGCCTTTCCTGGGAAGGAAAGGACAGGGAAATGACAGAAAGAAGAGAGGCGAGAAGACAGTTCCAAGAATTGTTCCCTGAGCTGTGAGTGGGCAGGTGTGGCCCTTGGAGCTGCAATGTGGGCTCAGCCCTTATCAGACACGTCTTTCCACTCTGAGGGTAAAGGTAGAAACATAACCCAGGTGGAAGGACTTCCTTCTAGAACAATAGCCCTCCTCTCAAGATTGGGGAGATCGGAAAGGGGGCAGCATGAACCTCCCAGCACCACATACCTCTTCCCAGGGAAGGAGAGGTCCAGGAAGGGTTCCTTGCACATAGGGGCCAGAAGGCACCAAAGGAGTCTTAGCAACTGCATTTTACAGCCAGGGGCTGTGACCCAGAAAAGGGACATTTTAGGCAATCTGGAAAGGGTATGGAATTTGGAGTCAAATAGATTGGAATTCATATCTTGTAAGCTGTACAATCTTAGGCAGATGGCTTGGCATCTCTGAGCTCAGTCTTCCTTTTCAGTAAAGTGGGGGTGACAACCATCACTCTAGGTTCCCTGATGAGTTAGCTGACTGCTACTTTGGTGAAACTTCATTTTAATATTCTGGGCTGGGTCCTGTTGCTGGAAAAGTGTGGAAGAGCAAGGTCTCCTCCCCCACTTTAGGGCCATGGGATCAGAGGGAAGGTACAAAGCTCCTTGAGGCCAGTGTGGTTCAGTGCCTCACAGGCAGGAAGACGAGAGGGAGGATGAAGCTGAGCTGGGGGCTCAGCCATCCCTGTCACTGCACTAATGTCTCTGCTGCCACCTGCTGGGCATCCACCTCAGCTTTACCATGCAAGGTTAGTGGCTTCTGGGCCCTCGTCTCACCTATGTTGGGTAGTGACCATTGGGTCCCCTGAGCCACAAAGCCCTTTCTTGCTATTCTTGCTGACACTCAGACTTTGGTTGCCAATTAATTGTTTTCCGACAGGATTTCACGAGTCTTCTGGTCTTGGCTACCTGGTCCTGAGGGCGTCATCTCCAGCCCAGGAGCTGTGGGATGGGCTGATGCTCCATGGAGTGTGGGAGCCAAGTGGGGAGGAGAGACCCTGGGGCAAGGGCAGACAGAGGAGGAGGACGGAGACTCCCCTTGTTGGGAGGACTCTAGGCACAATAGATCAGTCTATGGACATGCGAGGTCAAGATGTACAGGAGCGACCTTGGCCCATCACATGGAAAAGGGGGGCAAGACCATGTCTGCTGGACCACAGGAGGAGCTGAGTGGGAGGTGGAGGCAGCTGAATCTCTAGACCCTCCCACCAGCCTGCCCGCTGGGGGCCCTCACCGATCACGTAGTCGCCGAAGCCCACGGTGCTGAGGGTGATGAAAGAGTAGTAGAAGCCCTCCATGTAGCTCCAGCCTTCCATGTGGGAGAAGAGCAGCGGTGGCAGCAGCAGGAAGAGCAGGAGGCCTGCAAGGAGGGCGCCGGAGCCCACCAGCCACCGGGCCTTGCCGGGGTCCTGCAGGAGCCAAGGGAGCAGACCGCCTGGGGTGCTGAGGTGGAGGCAGGCTAGAGCTTTCCCTAGTAACGGGGCTGCTCAGGAAGGCCTTCCACTGGTTCATAGTCCCCAGGTTGTGGGCCAGGTGCCTGTGCCCTGGCTGCCCTGTGTTTTTCCTGTCTTCCAGGTCCCACCTGTCTCCCCCTCTGACATCCCTTTATTACCCAAGACCCCATCCTGGGCAATGATGCCCCCACCACTCCCCACCAGTCACCCCTCCTCCCACCTCTCCCCATCAGGGACTCAGATTCCCACGGCAGCACCCTGTTCTTGAAGTAACCCAGCCCCCTGTGCCCACAGCACCCTCACCTGCCAGGTGCCCCCCAGCCTGCGGGTGCAGTGGTATACTCCCCGCTGCATGAGATGCCCCAGTCGGCTGAGCACCACGAGGTTGAGCGGGATCCCCACAAGAGCAAAGAAGATGCAGAAGAGTCTGGCTGCCATCGTGTGGGGGCTCAGGTTGCCGTACCCTGAGGCGAGAGGGGCACTTCAGGGGCCTGTCTGCTGGCCCTGTCCACTCCCTACTACACTCCCTACCCCTGGGTCTGGATGTGGGCGGCTGGTCCTCACCAAGGCCTTCCTTTCCTGTGCCCGGCACTGCAGAGGCCTTGGACATTCATTCCCTCACAGCCACTCCTCCAGCTCAGGATGATGCACCATTGTTTACAGATCTGACAGCGGGAGCTCTGGGAGGCTAGGTAGCACCCATGAACTTAAGCTCCCTGAGTATAAGGGTCTCATCTTTCCTCTCTTCACTTCCTGCCTCCCTGGGTGGGGAAGAGGATGCAGGAGAGGGCCAGGAAGGAACAGCCTCCAGCTGCTGCACCCTGGGGATCTACTGCACCATCCAAGCATGGCTGGGCGTGCTGTCTGCAGGCTGCTTCCAGCCACAGCCGGTTCTAACAGCGGCCATCTCTGCCCAGTGCAGACTTCCTTTTGCAAGCAACCTTTGCTCGGGGCTCCCCATGATTGTGCGGAGATGTCATTAGTGAAGCAATGCAGTCTGCAGATCCTCCCCTGAAGCCTCCTTCCTTTCTTCTCTCCTTTCACAGGTTATCTTACAGTCTGAGGCTCTCACCACCAGTTCCTGCTCCTTCTACTTTATCTTCCAAAGGCCTCCCATCCAACACATCTTTTGCACATCTAATTCTGTCTTGATACCTGATTCCTCTAAGATCCAAACTAATATGCCTGGGCTCCACCCTCTCCCTCTCACCCGGCCCTGTGGAAGGCAGGGCAGAAGATAGAACATCAGCAGACCCAGGGGAGGTGGAAGGTGGGGAGGGGTCAAGGGGAGAATGAGACGTTCACAAAGGATTCTATCAGCCCAAACATTCTGCCTTGTCAACTTCTGTGTCCAACCTTCCTCGGTCACCACCACAGGTCAAACCTGATTAGACCATTACCCGGGCTATAACCCTTCAGTAGTCTCATGTCTGCTGGGGACAGTCCAAACTCTCACCCAGCCTATCTCTGAGTCTCCCATTCAAGTTACACTCCTGCCCTGTTCAGCCCCCAGGCCCTCTCGTGCCTTTGAACATGACAATGAAGAGCCAGTGTCTCCCCTTGCCCACTTGTCAATGACCCTTCCAGTGTCTGACTCGGCAGTAGAACAGCTCCTCATTCAGGGTTCCCTGGCACTCTGCCCAGGCTTGCAGGGGAATGAACTGAGTGAGAAAGGTTTGTTTCCATGTCTGCCTCCCCCAGGTATTGTGGCCCCTCAAGAGCAGGGCCTAGGCCGTAATCCTCTTCACATTTTCAACAACTGGCACAAGATCTGACCCTTAGTAGGTACTCACCACCATGTGTGTTTTGAATAAGGACAAGTTTGAATGCTGAGTAAGTGAATGAATGAGGAAATATTAGCTTATTAAGTATGAAATGTCTGATTTCCTTCAGTACTAAATTTGACAGTTGATATCTCTGACATTTCACTTGAACTTTTTTTTTTTTATTGTGAAGGTACATCCTCATTCTTTCAAATGCATGTTTTGGCTTGTGATTATCTTTCAAACTTTTTGAAGAGCAATCTTTGTGAAACCAAGTATAAATCAAAAATTCATGTTATATTCAAAATATAAATGAAGTGTTTGGGAAGGATGTAGCTAATGAACGCACAGTACATGGATGATTTGAGAAGTTCCATTGTGATGATCTTAATCTTGAAAATGAATCATGTGGGCGACCTGAGACCAAGGTGGGTAATAATGAGCCAAAAGCTGTGGTGGAAGCAAATCCATCTCAACCTAGGTGTGAATTAGCCGCAAGGTTTGAAGTTACTGTTCAATGATATCGGACCATTGGAAACATTGGCAAGATGAAGAAACTGGACAGACGGGTTCTGCATGAATTAAATGAGCGTCAGAAGAGAAATTGTTTCAAATCTTGCCTTTCTCTTTGCTGTCACGCTACACCGTATTATTATCTGCCATGAAAAATAGATACTTTTTGACAATGGTTAAGTGTTCAATGGTTGAATAAAGATGAAGCATTGAAACACAGTCCCAAAGCAAATATTCATCAAATAAAGCTAATGGTGTGTCTTTGGTGGTCCAGAGCTGGTATTATCCACCGCAGCAGTGGTTCTCAACCTGTGGGTTGTGACCCACAGGGACTGTATTAAAGGGCCGAGGCATTAGGAAGGTTGAGAACCAGTGCACTGCAGCTTCATAAAACCTTGTCGATTACAAAGGTTGCCTACTGCAACCAACTGGACGAAATAATGAGGATGCTCCCACTTAAGCAGCTGAGATTGGTCAAGCCCATCCTCTTACAAGATAACCTTTGACCATGTGTCATAAAATCAACGCTGCACAAACTACAGAAGCTGGACTCAGAAACTCTGTCATCCACTATATTTACCAGACCTTGCACCTACTGACTATCCCTTCTTCCAGGCATTGGACCATTTCTTGCAAGGAAAAAGATTTCAATCTTACTAAGCTGTGGAAAACACCATTTGTGATTTCATCACCACTTGTTTTCTAGGCTTCTTCAATGGTGGCATAAACTGTTGAAAGGGAAAAACTGTGTTGATAGTTTAGGCACATACTTTGATTCACTTTATTGCTTCCTGTTTGGTATATAATAAACTAAACTTTTGATTTGAAATCAGACATTTCACACTTAATGGCCTAATATGTGAATGAGTGTGTAAGTAAATGAACAAATGCCTCCCACCTGCCCCATATCATTGCCTGACACTCCTGCTCCCTCAGCTGGGGTCAGCCCACTCACATACCCTAAGTTCCCCTGTGCTTTGTATAGTGCAACTGGTCATTTCCATTTACTCCATCCACCTTACTGAGGGTCCTGAAAGAGGCCAAAGTAGTGCCATCCAGAGCATGGGCTTTGGAGTCTGATGCACTTCCTAGGTCTGAATCCCAGCTCCACCCCTTGTAGGCTGTGGGAGCTCGGGCAAATGGCTTGACTCTTCTGAGCCTGTTTTCTCCTCTGTAAAATGAGAATGCTGGCATCCACCTATAGGGTAATGTGGGGATGAAATGAGACCAGGGAGGTGTGCTATAGATGGGACTGGGAGCTCTCAAGCATCTAGTTAGTGTATGTGAAGTGCTAACTAAATGTTAGTTGAATGGATGAATGGATTAAAAAGGAACTCCATTGACTTGGCTTCTGAACTGAGGCCTTCAGAGGCCCCATGCTCTTCCCTTGTTGGCCTTTGTAGCTTTCCTTTCCTATAGGAAGTGGGTTCTCATTTCTGGTGGCATCTAGGGAGAGGTACACCCTTGATTTCCATCCATCTCTCCTCCAGCTGTGGGTACACACCAAATTCCATCCTCTGTCCCTGGGGTTCTTTCATTCCCTTCTCACCAGTGGGATGATGGGTCTTAGATTCTAGCCCATGGAGGCCTATAGCTTGCTAAAGCTGATATTAAGTGGGGTTTTCTCCTCCCCATCATTCTCAGTCATCCCTCAGGTCAGCAAAATCAGTGGATGTCAGTAAAACTCTCGCCTACCTGTTGAGTGCTGGGTACCCACCTCTCCATCCAAGTCACATCTCCTGACAGTCCCTCTTTACCTTGCTAGGAGCTCTGGGAACCCTGTAAGGCCCTGCGTGATTGGGGTCCTCCTCTGTACTCTCTCTGAACTTAGCCCTAGTTTCCAGCTCTCTGCAGCTACCCGGATCTCTCACATGTAACCCATCTCCCCATCTTTCCCACATAGGCCAGTCTCTCCTGCCTCAGTGCCTTTGCACTTTCTGGCAGAAGGGTCTCTCCTCCGATGTCTGCAGAGCTTACTCCCTTATTTTTCTCACATCCCTGCTTCAATGTTGCTGTATCAGTAAGTCCTTCCATGGCCACCCCATCTACAGCAGCCTCCTAATCACTAACCTGGCTTTAACTTTCTTCTTCCCATCATTCTCAGTTATCCCTCAGCCACTTTAACTGTCTTTAACTTTCTCTAAGCACCTTCCACCACCTGATGATTATCCAGGTACCTGTTTGTTCATGCATGTCCCCTCACACTACAGTGCCAGCTCCCCAAGGACAGGGCTTGCTTGTTTGGTTAGCATTGCTTCCTCAGCACCCAGAACAGTCTAGCTCACACTAGCTACACAAATTATCTGCTGAATAAATAGATGGACAAATGAATGAACAAATAAGCAAGCCAGGAACGCAGTTTATAGACGAGGCATGATTTCTGAATTCAAGCCCATCCTACTGGCCCAGAAGTATTTGTGTGCCTGTCATTTTAGGACCTGGAAAGTATAGCCCTTACAGGTGCCAGTCCCAGGGTGATGGGGTTCCCAAAGTGACTTCCCTCAGTCGTACCTCTCAGAATACCCCTCCCTCTCTTTCAGTGTCCCAGTTGTACCCCATCTCCCCACTCCTCCTGCTAGCTCTGAATTCCTTCCATGTGTGTGTGATAGACAGAGAGATGGATAGATAATCACAGAATCATGACCCTATTGTCCAGCCCACAATGGCTATGCCCTTGTTGCTTAGAATTCCCACCTTGTAAACCCTCCAAGGGAAGACATGATTGAAAAGAGCAATGCAGTCTTCTAGCTGGGTTTCAAGTTTCAACTCTGCTGCTCACCAGCTATAGGAGCTTGGAAGTTGCACAGCACCCCCGTGCTCAATTTCCCCATGTGTGACATGAAAATAGAAAAACCTATCCTTGCAGGTCACAAACTGAGATCTCAAAAAATCAAAGTGCCTGGCACAAGAATACCTCAAATGTATTCTGTTGTACTGTGTGTGTGGTGGGGTAGGGTCCTCCTTCCTCTGCCCCCTCTCTGAGATGGCTGAAACTGCATAGAAAGGAAGGATCGTGGGAATAGTCCAGGCTAGGAATGGTAGAGATGGGAAGAGATGGGCTGCGAGGCTCTGAGTTTCGTGGACTGAAGCAGGGGCCTGGGGCAGAGGGTGTAGGAAGGTCCCACACATCTGGGAGGCCTGACCCACCCACCTGTGCTTCAAAATCTGCTGCCGCCCTGGGACTCAGTCTATGCTGAGTGCGTATTTAATGGAATTCCTTAGCATGGCAAAGTTTATTGAGCGCCCACTCTGTGCTGGGCCCTATTTTAGACCCTGGGGATGTAAAGATGAAAAAGTGACATCCTGCCAGTCCCACCAGGGGCTGGGGTCCGTGGAGTCGGAGGGGCCTCCCAAGCACACTTGTCTCGAGGATTGCCCAGCTCCTGTGCAGCCCTGAGAAGCGCTGCCTGGTTAAAACTAGATGGAGAGCCTGTGGGTGCTCTGCCGCACCCCATCCTGGAGAGGACAAAGGCTGGGATACCAGAGTCACGTCCAGAAGACCCAGGCTGGCCAGGCGTTGGGAGGCAGATGCCGAGTCACGGCTGGTGTCAGCCTGCCACCTGGTGGTACTTCTGTGTCATGCAGGGGCTGGGGCAAAAGGGACCCGGGCGACTTGTACCGTTTTTTGGGTTTCAGAGCTGCCTGTTCTTCCCCTTCTCTTTATAGTAGCCCCCAAGTATCCTCCTGGGACAATTCTGCCTCAGTTATACTGTGGGACAGGACTAGCCCAGGTGTCCCTGTGTGAGGGGAAAAAGGTGATGGGGATTGAAGGGCTATAGCCAGGTGAGGAGAGGCCTCGTTTTTTTCTTTTTCTTCTGCCGCCAGGGGGATGGGTGGCCAGCTCCTCCTGGGAGCAGAACACCTCTTTCTTTAGATTTATGCCCCTTCTTCCTTTACAGCTTTTCCCTCACCTCCCCCAACCACCACTCCGGGACTCGGTGCTGGGCGGGCTGAGCTGAGGACAACACCACACTTGTGCCCAGAGGCAACGTTTTTGCTCTATCTGGAGACTTCTGCTTCTTGAAAGACCGTGTGAGGCAGAATCCCTTAGAGTATGTTCCTCAAACTTGAACACTGCACAGGAGTTCCTGGGAATCTGGGTAAAATGCAGAGGCTGAGCCAGAAGTTCTGCAGTGAAGCTCAACATTGTGCTCCCAGGTGGTGTCCATGCTAGACTGTGATGTTTGGATTTGTGAGGCCCTAGGAAACTCCTCCAAAGGACAACTACCCCACTGCACCTCAGGGAGAGGCCACCCACCCTAGCCCCATCCACCCTGGCCCATCCTGTCCTTACCGATGGTGGTGATGGTGGACACGGAAAAGAAGAAGGAGCCCACAAACTCCCAGCGCCCCATGCTGGTGGTGTTGCTGAGGAGGCTGGCCCCGTTTCTGTATGCTTGGATGATGTCCTGGGGGAGAGGCTGCAGTGACCACCGTGCTCTGTGGGGTGACTGGGGCCCTGCACCCCAACACACACACATTGTGCACTCTCCTTGCAATCACTCTCCATCCCAGCCCAGCCAGGGCAGCATCTGGGCAGCAAGGGAGGCATCCCAGAGGATTGTGAGGGCGTGTGGACATGGGACAAATGACAGAAACTGGAACAGGTGAAAGAGCAGGGCTGGGAGGGGGACAGGAGCACTGCTTGCTCTTGGCCTTGAGGAATTTGAGAAGTTGCAGGTACATGTCTAGTACTCCAGGGAAGACCTCGGATGGATACCACATTGCTGGGGATGGCTGAAGCCGCAGGAGGGTTGGGGGATGAAGTAGAGCAGGAGGAGGTTGGGGGGAAGCCCAGGGAGCACTGAGATCCACAGAGGCAGTCCCAGCCGTGTGCTCCTATGGAGGCAGGCTGACCTTCAGTTTCTTCACCTCCAACAAGGGGGTGGTAAGAGTACCTACCCCGGAGGGAGGTGAGACTGAAGCGTGTTAATATGGGGAAAGCTCGAGGGACAGAGCTGCACAGAGCATTCACTGCTATGGTCATCAGCACATCCATCTTCCCCAGCACCGCGTAGTTCACCGCCTTAACGTCCGCCGGCCTCGGCATCAGGGCGGAGCTGATGTATTCGCAGAAGTTTGCAGGTGCCGGGTGGAAGAATCACCTAAGGCTCCTCGCAGAGATAGTTCATACCCCGCCTAGCTCCCGACCCTGCTGAATCGTCCTAGTTGGAGGGTTCAGAACTCATCTCCGCTCCACTCTCGGTCCTTTCACACTCTGACACTTTTCCTGGCTACCTTCCGGGGACTGGGTTTGGGCTGGAGAGCCTGGGGCGCAGGGCCTGTGTTCCTCTGCGGAGGAGCCACCGTGACTGCCCGGCAGGGATTCTGGGCTGGCGTGCAGCTCTCGAGGCCAAGGGTTCTCGAGGGTTCTGGGCTCCTGGAGGAAGGGGTGTGAGGACTGAACCAGGACCCGGGATGTTAATGCCTGGGTCAATGGAGCACCTGCCAATCTGGCGTCGCCTTGGTGGGAAGAAACAACCACCCTGGCGGGATGCCGCGAGAGGGGAACCCTCCCCTGCCTGCTGCTCCCACTGAGTCCACCTCTGGTGCGTAGGCGGGGAGAGACTCCGACTCCTCCCTCACCTGCGGCGTGAGCCCTGTCCCACCTCCGCTGCTCGGGTGGCGGCGCGCCCTGGGTGTCCGAAGACTCCGAGCAAAACGGGCTCCGCCGGAGAGCGGCCCTGCGCCGGGCCTCCCTCTCTGGAGCCGGTTCTGAGCTCCGTGAGCCTCTCTCCGCTGCCGCTGGCCCAGGCAGAGCGCCTTGGAACCCTTCACCCACCCCCCCCCCGCGGACGGCCGCGCCCCCGCCCTCCAGGCTCCTACTGCTCAGCCCCTGGGTCTTGCTCATCCTTCGACCCGGGCCAGCGCCGCCTTCGGTCCTTGTCCCCAGTTCGCATATTCGCGCCCGGTTCGCCCTCTGGAAGGCTCCAGGAGGTGTGCCCTTTCATTCTTCGCCTTCCGTCGGACCCCAACGCAGGGCCGCGCTCCCAGCGCCACCTGCCACACCCCCGCCAACGGACCAAAGCTCCCGAGTCGGCCCTGCGGGCTTCTAACAGGGGAAACGCGCCCCTGTCGGCCTCATCCCCAAAGTCGGATGTGTGCTCCCCGTGCCTCCCGACGCGACCCATTCAAGCACTCCGGCCCCCTAAAGGAGGGCTCGGAGCCCGGCGTCGCGCAACCCTTTAGTTAGAGCCGGGGTCTCTCCCTGGGGTTCCGCCCCACCCTCCAGTCCTCCCCGCGAAAGCCCGGTCCGTCGTGCCCGCGTGTACGCTCCCGCGGTTTCCCTGAACCGGGCCTGGCGCTCCCGCCGTCGTCTGGCGCACCCCGCGCTGCCCTGCCCCATCCCACCGCGCCCGGGCCGGCCCCGCGCGCCCCTGACCCGGATCAGCGAGTCCAGCGCCGGGCCATCCAGACACGTGAAGTTCCGCAACATCTCCCACTTGCCGCGCTGGAAGCTGAGGCTGGAGACCTGCGCCGCGCGACCCTCCAGCGCCCAGAACACACCGGTGCCCAGCGCCAGGTAAGCCAGGTAGGCGAGCAGTAGGACTATGGTGCTGGGCACTGCGCAGCGCCTGCCTCTGCCCCTGCCTTTGGGCGCCGCCCGAGCTCGTGGTCGGTACATAGCGGGAGAGGCAGGGAGCCGAGCTCGCGGGGAGCCGGGGACCAGGACTGAGGCGGAAAGGAAGCCCGGCTGGTCCTTCTGCTAGCAAAGGCCTCCCTGTGCAGTTTCCCCCGCAGAGTACTGGGGAATGGGACAGCCCTGCCCCACCCTGCCTTGGGATCCAATCCTAGGGACAAAAAGAGGCTCCGAGTGGGGCATTTGGCCCCGCCTCAAAAGTGTGCGGCTTGCCTACCTCCCGAGCCCAGGCCTTGAAAGAGAGGGCTGCTGGGGGACCGCAGGCGCTGAGAGGGAAGGGGCCCAGAGCCCCCAGCACTTCCTGCAGTGAACGGTGGGAGGGACTCCTGGAAACCACACTCAGGAGGAAGAGAAAGTAGCTGCCAAGTTTATTGTCCTGGGCCCTGCCTAAGCCCTGGGCCCTGGGACCATCTCTGAGGGCTGCTACCTGTCAAGTCCTCCCTGGATCTCCTACACTGTTGTCCTTCCTTTGTGTCCACCCTAGGAAGGATCCCAGCTGACTGCAACTTGCCCACGAGCTTGGGGGGAAAAGGAGGCTTGTCTTTTTTCTGCTTCTGAGACAGTCCCCCAAGTCTCCCCCCCACCCAGGATGGGTCCAGGATGTGTGAAGAGTCTTGGATGTCAGGAGGTCCTGGGGTGTAAGCTGGGTTTCCCTTGCTGCAGTAGACCCTTCCCCGGGAGTCCCTCCTGGAGCCTCCTCTGCTTCACAGCCTTGCAGCGGTCCTGTCTGGAGGATCCAAGCACCCCATAGACATACTTGCTGTTGCGGGGTGGTGGGCCGGGGCGTCAGTTTCCTGTTCTTGGTGAGATTGGGCCTTGGGACTGACTAGTCTAAATCTCTCCTGTCCCTCTGACCAGACATGTTGTAATCTGGCAGAGGAAAGGCCAGGCCAGGAAAGCACATTCCCAAGGGAGGCTGGACTGCTATAGAGCTCATTTTCTGGAAGTCTCTTGGGATCTACTGGCTCTCTGGCTTCCCATGGGGTACCTGGAAAGGCTCTTAAGAAGGCAAACACCCAGAGGGAGTGATGAGGTCAAGGGCGTGCCTCGTGGGCATCAGGGAAGGCCACGTTCAGGAAAATGGGGTCCTAAGTCTTGTTCAGCCCTAGATCTCTCGTCAAAGGGGGCTGGAAAGCCCCTCCCCTGAGAGTTCCCCAATACCATGTTTTCCCTAAGACTGTCCCAAAGTCTGTGCCCAGCTCCCTGCCAGCCACTCCCATAGGCTCTCATCATCTTCCAGGTCTGTTCCTGTCATAACATCTTGGGTGCTGTCCTGGGGCTGCCCCTCTACGTTTCTAATCCTCTCACTTGGCCAAAAGCATGCCAAGGGCAGGGACTTCCACTGCTGTATCCTCAGAGCCAGGGGTAGTACCTGCATGTAGTGGGGGCTTGGCAGATGCACATTGTGCATATATCAAATGAGGCAAAAATGAAGTCGCCCTTCGTTGTTTGTATAAGCTGTCCTGGGGGAGGAATGGGGAGTAGAATGGAGATCTGGCTATAATCACCCATGTTGGATTTGACTTTTCCAGACTACCTTTGAGGGGAAGGTGCTCTGGGATGAAGGTGTATGCCTCAATCCACACAAGTCTTTGATCCCATCTTTACATCTTCCCTCTGTTACTTTCTTGGGCACATCTGTCTCTTTTCTCTCTCTGGGGAGCTCCCAAGACTAGCCCTGGGTGAGAAGTGAGTGGGGAGGGGAGGCAGCAGGGCAGGAAAGCCATGAGGTATATAGGGTGAGCTGGGGGGGGGGGGTTGGGAGAGGTCGCTGGGGCCACTCAGGGGCCTCATGCAGAGATGGGAATCTTCTGAGGTCTGGAGAGCCCACTGGGGTCAGGGGCTGCCCTATCCTTGGGGCCAAGGCCCCTGCTGTGCAGCCAGAGCTGGGAGCACCTGTGCAGAAGCAGAGGGCCCAGTGGGAGGATCAGCGCCAGCCAGGCCAGGCCCAGGAGGATCCAGACAGCCGTCAGGCTCCGGTACATGGAGATGTAATGCTTGCTGGGGTCCGTGCCTGCCAGGGAAGGCGACAGAATCAATGCCAGGGGTCTGAGGGCATGGCCACCCCAGGTCCCATAGGGGCCCTCACCAGCCAGCATGCTCTCGTTTCTCATAATTGGGATTGGCAATGGACGTCACTGGGGGAAATTGCAATGGGATCCAGACCAGAGTCTCCCAAGGATGTTGCTGAGAATCCACAGTGGCCTCAGAATAACCAGGGCCTGACTGATCCTTGGTCATTATCTTCAGCTGACATCTCTCCAACTCCCCAGACCCAGCAGGCCCACCCCCTGAGATATGTGACTATCTCTTTCTCACCAACAACATAGTCCCCGAAGCCAATAGTGCTGAGAGTGATGAAAGCAAAGTAGAAGCCCTCGCTGAAGCTCCAGCCTTCCACGTGGCTGAAGACCAAGGGTGGGAAGATGAGGATGACCAGTGTCCCCAGGATCAGGAACAGAGCCAGGCCTAGGACCTGCAGTAGCTGGGAGGGAGGAAGTCTGTCCCTGAGTCCACTTGAAAGGCTCCTGGGGTTTATAGGGTGGGAAAGTCTGTGGCAGACTTGGGAGTAGGCTGCATACAGCTAGTCCCCTTCCCCACCCTGCAGACTTTGTGGCATAGTGGTGATCCATAGTGGTCTTGCACTGCTCAGGGAGAGATTTAGGCAGAGGGATTGGGGGGTGGGGGGGAGTGGAGGGATTTGGAGACCTCTTCGGGCTTGAGTTCACACTTGAACAGGTGCTCTGGGGACTCTTGTTTGCCATAGAGGACGGTCATTGAACTTTCCCAGATTGCTTTGCACCCCTGCCCTTCTTGGGTGCCTCTGGCCTACAAGGGGCTGGCCAGGGTAGGCATTTGGGCTGTGTTGGGTGGCCTGGAGTGGGTTTTCTACTGCATCGAAGATGTTGGAGCTCTGTGACAATCACAGGGATGCACTGTCTAGATTCCCCTTCAAAGGAGGACTGTTGGCCACCTGCCAGATCTAAAGGGTGTTCTTTAGCCTCAATGCACTGCCTGGCTCAAGGGCACACTCTTCCTGGGGAAGACCATACCGGGTGCCTTAATGAGGCAGTATTAAGGCCTAGCGGGTTGGGCCCACACTGTTGCAGAGGTCCTTGAGGCCAAGCCTCTGTCCAGCCTGCAACAAAATTCAACTCCTTTCTCTGTCCAATCCTGCATCTGCCCCTTCTCTTCCACAGGTGTCTACCCCAAAACTCTGCATGCCAAACTGTGTCTCAGCATCTGCTGGAGGACTCAACGTGCAACTGACCTGTCACAGCAGGGCTGGAAGGCAGGGAGGTCCATACCTGGGAGCGCCTGGGCTGGTCCTCCCACCTCTGGAGGGTGGCCAGGTGGGCATGCAGCCTAGTGCCCAGGTGGTTGAGGAAGACCACATTAAGCGGGATGCCCACCAGGGCATAGAAGACACAGAAGACCTGACCTGCCTCTGTGCTGGGCGACAGGTTCCCAAATCCTGCAAGGAAAGGGGGCGTGTGCAAATATGGGGAAGAGAGAGTCCGGGACTGCATCCACGCCTCCTATCCAGACTCTGACAGAGGTTTCTCTTCTCCTACCTGTGGGAGGAGGTGGGGAAGAGCCCCTGTTCCAATGAATTCTGCTAGAATGATTTTTATTTGTAGGAATCCTGCTTTTTTAAAGGCTCATCTCAAACCACACTGCCTCTGTGAAGCCTTCCTGACTGCCACTCTCCTCCTCCCTACCGGGTATGAGTCTCCATGGTTTTGTGTCATTCCAATCTAATTATCTACTCTGCTTATATGATTGTTTTTGGTGTACTTAATGTATCCCTCTTTATTGGATTGGGGCTGAGCTTGGGTTGATCTGCGTTTGTAATCTTCTACCACCCACTCCATCATTCTACCTGGAATGTCATCTGAGTTCAAGGAAGGTATGTGGAATTGGACTTAATGGAATGGATAGGGGAGACCTGGGTTAGAAGGGGCCTGGAGTTTCCTTAGGGATGGTATGGAAAGGGGTTTTCTGGCTGAGGGGGTGTAGCAGACACTGTCAGTGTCCTGTCCTCTTGGGACACCAGGGGTATCCCCTGCAACTTTCATGGACAGTGCCTTCATGTCTGTCTGCCTGAGAGATTTTTGTGGCTTTAGGAGTGTGCTTGGTCTATGGCTAGGTAGGTACGTTTAAAATGCCAGAAAGTTAATATACTTGGGATCAGTTCTCAACCAGTAAAGACAGAAATTGGTAGCTAAAAAGCTCCTCATTCTTTACCCTTGCTGAGACTGTTCTGAGAATGGGTTCTACCTGGCCGCTAGGAGACCCTCAAGCAGAGTGAGTCCTGTGACCCAAATTAGTAATCTGCTTATTACTACAAACTTTATCTTCCTGTTTTACCTGCCCACTCCCTACCTGCCCTTCCTGAATCATCTCCTAGATAGAACACATCCTTGTCTCAGCATCTGCCTTTGGGAAGCCCTTCTCCACCCAGCCCTTTACCTATGGTGGTGACGACCGTGCCTGCAAAGAAGAAACTGCTGCCAAAGTCCCAGTTGCTGGGGTTGGTGGAGTTGCCTTTGGGGTTCACACCTTTCACCCAGGCTTCCATGATGACCTGTAGTGGGTGGTACAGCAGCGGGGAGAGAGGGAGCTGATGGCTACTGAGCACCAGCTGTTACCATGCTCTCAGCAGGGTGCTTTTGGGCCATCTCATTTAAGGACACTCTTACATAGTATTGTTCCCATTTCACGGAGAAGGAAAGGAAGGCCCAGACTAGCTAAGTGACTTGCTCAAAGTCTTTAGATTCCAAGGCAGTGCCTGTTCTACTGGCCAGAGCTGGCTGGGGTGTGAGCAGTAAGCATAGGATGATGGCAGGAAATGGTTCCAAGGAGGTGAGATGGGTGGTGCTTAAGGAAAGGTCCTGGTGGGAGATGCTGCCAGGAGCATGACACGTTGTTGGGATAATGCGCGGATTTCAGGTTGCATGTGCCCAGAAGGGTTTTCTGGGGAACATGGGCCCACAAGGAAGCGGTGGGGCTGCCCGTCCCCGTGGCTGATGGAGGGGGACAGAGAACCCTGTTTCTCTGAGAGTCCAGGTGAGCCAGTGGCCTTGCTCGTTGCTGCCCTCTAGTGAGCCTCAGCCCATGCCTGCAGGAGAAATTCTGTCAGACTCCGGGACAAAGGTGGGGTGCCTGTGTACAGGATAGAGCAGCGGTTCTCACCCTGTGGTTAGCGACCCTTTTTAACAATGAAAATACATTGCGGCATTAGGAAGGTTGAGAACCACTGGGTTAGAGTATACACGTAGTGTACGTTTTGTGTGTGGCTACTGAATGCTGCATGGGTGTGCATGTTTTGTGCCTATATGTGTGTTGCATGTGTGTTTACAGAATCTGAAGGTTTGCAGGCTCAAACCTAACATGCTCCACCCCCAATCCCTCTTGGAGATGGGCAGGGCTCCCTCCTTCCCTTCCCCCCAGCCCTCTCCCCGTTAGCTGTGAATTGTCCCAGGGCAGCAGTGCAGCCTTGCAATCTGGTAGAGTCCCAAAGGCAACGGGTGGTGGGGGTGGAGTGGGTATGGCAGCTCTGGCTTCTGGTTCCTGTGGGAACTGTCTCCCACTGGCTGGCTGAGTGAGCTCTGGCCAGGGTTGGGTGGGCCTGGTGGGCTGGGCCAGTCCAGGCATCTTCGGTCACAGGCTGTCTGCTTCTCTTCACTTTGGCAGGAATTGGCCTCTTAAGATGTGGACTTTGGCCTTCCTCTCTTTCCCACATACGCAGAGAGGCAGGGACCAAACATTCCCTAACATGCCTGCTCCCTGGAGACCTTCACCCTGTAGGCAGCAGCCTAGTCCTGGGCTACGTGCCACGGCAAGCCCGAGGTTCTCTACCCTGCTGAGAAGGACCTCGACATCAGTGAGAGTGTTGAGAGCAGGTGGGTGGGTGCTGGGGCAGCGCCATTTCTTAAGAATTGTGTTTAATGAAGAGACAGACTTCCTAGTTTTGTGAACCCAGGCAAGCTATGTTTCCCCATGGAACCAAGTTTTTACACTGCTTTCATGGCTCTCTGTGTGTGTCTGTGTGTGGTCTGGGAGGTGATTTAAATGATAACGCGTGTTCTCCCAGAATCGGATCCCAGCTTGCCTCTGTGGTCAACTGAACTTCCCCTGGCAAGTCAGGGCCTCTCCTGAGGCTGAGCTCACTCAGGGCGAGAGATGTCCTGTCTTCCCGAAGGAGGCCCCCTTAGGCTGCCGGCAAACACAGACCTGGTTAGATCCCAGCCAGCTCTGTTAAGATCTCTCCGCATTCTCTGCCTCCTGCTTTTGCCTCTAACCCAGGGCTGAGGAAGGAGGGGTTTCAGGGTCTCCAGGGCCTCTGCCTCAGCCCTGGGATTTGGGGAAGCTCCTGAACTTTTCTCAACCCAATATGGCCCCATGGCCCCAACCTGTGCTAATTCTGTCCACTAAGGAGTGAGGAAGTGAAACCTGAGGCCAGAGGCCTTATTTCCTGGAAGAAAGAGCCAGACTAGGTCTCTTACAGTTCCAGAAGTTCTGATCACACAGCTCATGCATCATGTTCTAGATCAGCTGTTCTCTATCTTGGAGGAGAGGGGCGGTGCCAGCATCACCTGGAGGGTGTGTTAACACACAACCCGTGGGCCCCAGAACTGGAGCTCCCAGGGTGGGGCCCAAACATTCGCATTTCTAACAAGCTCCTGGGAGATGATGCTGCTGGAGAGGGGTGGTGGTTACAGTTTGTGTAGCAAGCCCTGCTCTAGGCTGTATCCTGACCCTGGCCCTTATGCTGATGGATGTGGTGAAGAACAAGAACAGCCAGAGGCCTAGGTGCCAGCTTTGTCTCCACCAGTAACTGTGCAGCCTTGGCCAACATACTCCACCTCTCTGTGACTCGGGTCCCATCTACAAACTGGAGATAGTGATAGTAACAGGTCATTATGAGAAAACGCCTGTACAATGCTGTGTCAGGCGATGGGTCGTGATTGGATTAAGCCAATCATGAAGGTCCTATTTCCCACTGTTTTAGGGACATCATAAATGGTCAGTAAATGCCAGTTATCATGATGATTCTGTACTTGGTCTGTTCCTTTGTAGTGGGTGCTGTCACTTGGTCACCTCCAACTCAAATGCATTCACCTTCCCCCATGACACCTTGTTTTACTTTGTTTCTGGGAGGGAGAGAAGCAGAAGGGGCCCAGGAAGGGGGTGACCCCCTCTGCCACCAAGAGAAAGCCCTCCATCGGTGCAGTGCTGACAGGCCTCAGTCACCCTGGCCATTTGCCATCCAGCCCAGCTCCAGGTGGAATGAGGCAGAGGAAGGCCAGCTTGGTGGCTGCTCTGCATATTTATTTTTATTTATTTATTTTTGGGACAGAGTCTCACTATGTCACCCTTGGTAGAGTTCTGTGGTGTCATAGCTCATAGCAACCTCAAACTCTTGGGCTTAAGCAGTTCTCTTGCCTCAGTCTCCCAAGTAGCTGGAACTACAGGTGCCCTCCACAACACTTGGCTATTTTTTTGTTGTTGTCATTGTTGTTTAGTAGGCCTGGGTTGGGTTCAAACCTGTCTGCCTCAGTGTATGTGGCTGGTGCCCTAACCACTGAGCTACAGGGGCCAAGCCTGCTCCAGATGTTTCCATGTGTCTCCTACCTATAGCCCCCAGCCTAGGGACGTGACCTTGGGGGGGGGGGGTTTGCAGCCCTGGAGTTGGCAGGGGAAGGAAATGTGGACAGTGTGGATAACACTGACACACAGTTCACATTTACATAGCAAGTGATGGCTTAGGATGTGCTTTAAAACTGCTGTCAAATGTTTGTAGCACAGATATGATTATTCTCTTCACCTTGTAGATAAGGACATTTAGGTTCAGAGGTTAAGTGACCTGTGCAAGGCCACAAAGCAATCTAGTTGTACACCTGGAGCCAGATCCAGGACTACCTCTTGGTCCCCATGCTGCTTCCACCACACTTGGCTTCCAAACAAAGTGCATCAGCCCCTGGCTGGTGGATCTGGACTTGCACAAGAATCCCATATTCCTCCCACCTTCCCAGGCCTCGACATCCCATCCCACACTGCTCCCCTTCATCACCTGCACAAACTGCTCCAAGGCCCGCTGGTCCAGGCAGGTGTAGTTCTCCAGGAAGCGCAGCTTTTCAAACTGAAATTCGTGCCTGGACTGGGCCTCCGCCTGCTTCTCCAGCAACTGGAAGACAGTGGCCCCGAGCAGCAGGTAGCAGATGTAGGCCAGCAGGAGGGGCAGCGCCTGGCCACCCCAGCAGTCACAGAGCCCAGTTCTGGGCATGGCACAGCCAGGAGGCTGCCAGGGCCTTGGGACTAGCTGCAGGGGCAGGGTGGGAAGGAGGCGAGGAGTGAGCACCCACGACCTGCGCCCAGGCTGCTGTCCACCGGGCCCTCCTCCTCTGCACAGGTGTCTGAGCCGGGAGTCTGTTTGAACAGTGCAGCTCAGTGCGGCTGCACTAAGTGCCCCGAGTGCAAACAGGGCTGCTACCCCCCGCCTGGCCTTTTTCCATGGACAGCAGCAAGTCAGAATCATGGACCCCTGAAGGAGACCTACCGGGTTCTCTTGAGCTCATCTTGTCTCACCCTCTGCCTTCCTTCAAGCACAATGGATGTTTCTCAGCTACATCTGATGCATTTGGACCCTAAATCAGGGCATTTGGACCTGAATGGGCTCTTCTCAGCAGTCCCTAACTCTGCTGCCCGTGAAGGTCGCAAACCCTCAAGCTTAGGAGCTGGGAAGAGATCAGAATGGGTGAGAGTAAACCTTCCACTCAGTTGCCTTGGCTACAAAACGAGGCTGGAGAATTGACCTGCCTACTGGGGGAACCCCGGGATGAGTAATCTGGGTGGCAAAGTAAACAAACAGTAGTCTCACTCAGTAATAGTACCAGGGTTGAAGCTGCCAATAAATCAGATGCATTGCTTTGTAAGTTTGGATAATACTTTATCTTGCTTGAAATCCTTTAGGTTACCTGCAGAGGATAATATGAAATGTATTGGTGAAATGTATGTGTCAGTTAAAAAGGAACTCAAAGTACATCCTGGTCCTGGGGCTGAGCAGTGGGCCTCTGTGAGTGGGCGGGAGCGAGGCACTCTCCCTCCGCCTCTTGGCTTCTGTGTGTAACAACTGTATGAGATAAAACTGACATCCCATATTATTCACACATTTAAAGTGCACAATTCAGTGGTTGCTTTTTAGTATATGTACAAAGTTGTGCAAGCATGGCCACAGTCTTTTTTAGAACATTTTTATCACTTCAAAGAGAAACCCCACACCCTTTAGCTATCAACCTGCTACCCCCCAGCCCACACCCCTCGGCCCCTGGCAACCCCTCACCTGCTTTCTGTCTCTGTGGATCTCCCACATTTATATTTGTTTCATATAAAGGAAATTAAACAATATGAGGCCTTTTGTGTTTAGTGTCTTCTGCTTGGTGTGATATTGTCAAGGTTCATGCCTGTTGTGGCGTGTATCACTGCCTCATTCCTCTCTGTGGCTGACTGAGCCTTCGTTGTCCAGCTTACTGCATTGGGTTTTGTCCATTTGCTATCCAGCTGATGGGCATTTGGGTTGTTTCCATTTTTCTTGTTATGAATAATGCTGCTAGGAACATTTGTGTTTGAGTTTTGTGTGGGCCTGTTTTCATTTCTCACAAGTATGTATCTGAGACTAGAATTGCGAACTATATGATCACTCTTTGTTGAACTTTTTGAGGAGCTGTCAGAATGGTTTTCAAGGTGGCTGTGCTATTTTATATTCCTTTAATGAGCTGTGGCTGCAGACACCGTGAGTCCCCCAGCCAGCAGAACCCCAGTCTTGTATGTGTTGACCCCAGATAATGGAGCGTGATTGGCCCACCCATCGTGATAATCCTGCTTCCCTCTGTCTTAGGCTGAGTTCCCCAGGAGCAGACTCTGAGAGCTGACTTGTGTAAGCAGTAGAGTAAGCGAAGACTGTAAGGACTGGCAAGCAGGGCCAGGCCAAGGAGAAGGGCAGACGAGGCACCTCAGCCACAGCTCAGGCTTGGGTCCTGTGGAGCTCTGCTGGGTAAGCACATCTCAGTGAGTCCCAAGTGGAGGACGAGGGCCTGCACTGGGCAGGCACTTGGCCATTCTGGCTCAGCACAGGGGAAGGCAAAACGGGAGTCCACTGAAGAGGAGGCCCAGGTGCAGGCCAGGCCACAGAGGAAAACCACAGTAAAGCCCAGAGAGGAGATGTGTTGACATGATGCCTGCACCCACTTTCTCAAGCCCTCTTGTAGCTGGATGTGGCCACGAGACCTAATTCTGGCTATAGTAGGGCAGAGTCAGCTGTGGAGGTTTGGGGCAAAGTTGATCTTTCTTGACAAAAGATTTGGCTGCAGCTGGCCTCACTTTTCTTCCTCTTTCTGTCCAGAAGGCACAGATACCTGGACCTGAAGAGCCATCTTGTGTCTATGACAGAAAGGTCAAGGGAATTGCTAAGATGCTTGGCCAGTTCTTGCACGCATCTGTCTCTAGATTTCTTTTTATGCCAGAAACAGAAACCCTGTTTGTTTTAGCTATGGTTAGGCATTCTGTTATTTCCCGATGGTTCTTTTTGAAGGAATTGTTCAAGGCTTATTTGAATTGGAAGGAATAGCAACATGCTCCAGTTACCCAAGTAACTGAGACGTTTGTTGTGGGAACCCAGAAGTGGCCCACATTCTGGGACCTCACTCTGCTGTCAGAGTGGCCTGACTATGCTCCTCAGATGTGACCCTCACCTGTCCTGGCCTCTGCTCTGCCCTCCGTTTCTCTGCCCAGGGCTCTGCTCCGGGTTGACCTCCTGGCCTCTGGTCAGCTTTAGTTCCCAGTGTTGCTCTCTGGTTCTTCCTCTGGGTATTTCTTGGTTTAAATCTTCTACAGAGGGGCTGAGTGTCCACAAGTGCCTTGTCATGGCGGGCCAGCCTTGAGTCAAGTGCCACCCTCAGCTGACCTGCCCCCAGCCAAGGTGGCAGGGGTATCACAGATGCAGGCATCACGTGGAAGGTGCTGTGGGAGGCAGATACTGTGGCTGGCCCGTCCAGGACAAGTGACGATTGTTTCTGTAAGGAGAAAACAAGAGAGCAAGGGAGCTTACAGAAAATGAAAATAAAAGAAAAGGGGAGAATTTTACTAGTATGTGGAAGACCGAGAGGGTGGGAGGCTGGCGGTAGCCTAGGGTTCTTCACCTGCTCTAAGGCTGAAGACCAGACCACGTGGAAACACCACGTCCAGTGAGTGGAGGTGGAGGCAGCACTGTGGAAGGTGTGCATCAGGCTTGTCCCGGTGCCGATGCTGTGACAAGTGCCAAGAAAGGCTTTTCATCCCTCCTGGGGTCAGTGAGAGCCCATGTGGCTGCTGGAATCCTGTGGCCCTGCCCGGGGTGGTGCAGTGAGAGCCCATGTGGCTGCTGGAATCCTGTGGCTTCTGGATCACTCTGAAGCCAGCTGGGGTCTCTGAAGTGATTTTGTACAACCCCCACCTCACATGGTCCTGGAGTTTTCCCCGACGGCACCTTGTTGGCATATGGGCTGTCCTAAAGTGAGAAAAAAGCATTTGGAGCCACAAAATTCACCCTTGCTTTGTTTTCCCCTGTGTTTTTGGAGAGATGGGGCAACAAGGCGCTGGTGGTCATCCCTGCTATAGACTCTCTGGTTCCTAGCTTTAAGCAAGCTGTGTGGTATCTGTGCAGCTGTGTGGTAATCAGATCCCGATTGAAGGCCTCAGAGAAGCTCAGTATGTGAAGAGGTCTGTGTCTCCTATGTCATCTAGAGGCTCATCAGCGGTGTCTGGAAGTCCTCAGGCAGGAGTGAGCGACTCCTTAGTGCTTGATGATTGTTCTAAGATGGGAGGAAGTGAAGTACAAGAGAATGGACTGTCTGCACGGGGGAAGGGGAGAACGCAGTGGGCTGGAGGGACATCTCTGACAGGTTGCCGTAGCGGGGAGGCTGGATCAGGTCCTGGTTAGGGAGAAGTCCCAGGTTTGCCGGGATTGCAAACCATTTATGTTAAAGTTGGGCAAGACAGTGGCTTCTGCTTTCCCAGGCTGCTCCTCCTCTCCCCTCTGGCGCACCTGCCTCTCCACTTCCCTCCGGCTGCAGCCTTCACATCTTCCTCTTTCACTGGGGTTTGCCCAAAGCCCAGCAAGGCTTAACCTGACTGCGGTTTAGGACAGAGTCCTGCTCAGGACCACATCCATTTTAATGCAGGACTTCTGAAATCCTCAGGTCATAAAAGCCAATGAAGTGGTAACATAATGGTAGACTTTGGGGGAGACCTCAGCTCAGGAGGCCCCCAAAGCTCATTGCACCAGAGAGGAAGCCCTCTTTCTTTCTCCCCTGCTTCCTTCTCAGGCTTGTTCTTTTTTGTGTGTGTGTGACAGAGTCTCACTATTGTTGCCCTCACGGTAACCGCCAACTCTTGGGCTTAAGTGATTCTCTTGCCTCAGCCTCCCAAGTAGCTGGAACTACAGGTGCCCGCCACAGCGCCCAGCTATTTTTTTTGTTTTTGCACTTGTCATTGTTTTAGCAGGCCTGGGCCAGGCTGGGTTCGAACCCGCCAGCCTCTGTGTATGTGGCTGGTGCCGTAACAACTGTGCTCCAAGCCTCTGGGCTCGTCCATCACATGCTAATTGAATGCGCTCTCTGTGCTGGGACTGTTTTAGTGGCTCTTCCTCACCTGCTGTGGCTGTCTGAGATCAGCACTTGGTCAGTTTAGGAGAGAAGCTGCAGGGACCTCTCTGCCTGACATCTCTCTGGGCACCACTCCTCTGTGAGCTATGGATGGACACAAGGGATGATTTATAATCCCTGTCAGGGAATTATTGCTGCTAATGGGCAGAGCCAAGGTGTGCTTCCCAAGGGGGAAGGGAAGAATCAATTAATGGACAGTCTGACATGACCAGGCCTGGTGGCAGAGCGTGGCCTGACATCCGGAGGTGATAAGGGACTTTCTGAGGCTGAACTAATGAGGAGATTGGGGAAAAAGAGGAAAAATACCCCTCCCTCAGATCAATTCCACGTACAATGCGCAGAGCAAACAGAACAGCTGAGCATGGCCTCTTTCCATCTGAACGAGTCCTGAGATAGGACAGGCCAGGCCACCCACCCACCAGCCAACATAGGTATTCACTCATGGAGTCACCCAATACACATGTATCCGCACAGGTGAAAAAGGACACTTTCCAATCTGGAACCAAGGGAGAAGATAAGGTCCACCTGGCCCAGACATGCGCCCTGTAACAGAAAGGGCAAGTGGCAAGAAAGAGCACTGGTTTCAGATCTTGCCCCCACGGAGCCCCCCCGACAAATGGCACCAAGTACGGGAGTGGCAAGTTCTGGATGTGGGTGCTTGGGCCCCTGGAGGTCTCTCCGCAGTGAGGGAGTAGGAGAGCGTCCTGGGCAGAGGCGGGGGTGCTGCAGTCTGTGTGGGGGTCTGCATCTGTGCTCATGACCACGGAGTATGATCTCAGAAGAGCTCCTGTCTGTGAGCAGCAGGGAGGGCAGGCAGGGAGAGCTGAGAGGTGATTCAAGGCAAAGCCTCAAAACAAACCCACACACACATGCCTGTTACTGATCTTGTTCAGAAACTGGTTTAGCTTTTTGCTGTTCTTGTTAAGGAGCAGGATCCCTTTGTCATGTGAAATCTATCGCTGAACCCCACAGTTAATGGTGGGCTCTGGTTGAAGTGGGGGCAGGGGCTTCTGTTTTCATCAGTCCAGAGAGCTTGATTGTAAGAGCCCCAAACCAGAATTCTGAAATGGATGTCCTGGTCTAAGTTGGACTTCCCTCAGAGCAGACCCTGAGGCACAGGTGGTGCCAGCAGTTCACCTGGGAAGTCAGCCCCGGAGGCACGCGCAGAGAAGTGGGGAAGAGGGACCACGAAGGGCAGCAGCCAACACAGGGTGCATTATGGAGCAGGTGACCTTGGTGGGCAACTGGGGCTGCATCGTTGGACCACTGGGATACCGTGAAGAACCCATTTTCAAGGTATCCTGCAGAGTGCCTACGAAGCCAAGGTGTTTACCCACCAACTCCTGGCCCTCATTAGTTGGATATTTTTCCAGGAGTACTTAACTCCTGCACTGTGAGTTTTCCCTGTACATGGGTGAAAGTGCTCCTGGGGACATGGGCTGAGAGTGCTCTAGGTTGTGAGAGGCTGGCGCTCAGGGTGGAAAGCTATCGGCATAGACAGGGATTTCATGTGACTCCAGGTGGCTGGGTGCAGGGCCTGACAGCGTCTGTGATAAACTCCTGGTTCTCTACTCCTTCTTCTGGGTCACTGTGACTTGTAATTCCTGCAGGGAAATTGCTCACCTGTGAACCTTAATGGAGGGGTAGGAGGCTTGCCCTGGCACATTAGGCATATGTCCTGGGAATCATGACAAGAGAGGGAGGACCATACCCCTCTGTCCTGATGGCCACTAAAACTGAAAAAGGTGAGATGATTTTCCAAGGATGCACTGGACACCTCATGTTAATGAATCCCCTCACCTCTTCAGACTGTGAGAAAACCTGGAGTTCCAAGAGGCAAGTTCCATCTTCCAGGGTGCCGTGGAGCACGATGTGGGTGAGGAGTGTGGGCAGGATGTGGGTGGGGGGAGCAGAGCCTCTCCAGGGCCTGGGGCAGAGATGGAGCCAGAGAGTTGTGTTAGGGTGTGTGAGGGTCTTGGCAAATAATTTTTGTAGACTTCTGTGTATATAAATTTGATGAAAAAAATGTAGTGCCAAATTCATGAGCCCATGTGAGGTATAGTTATTTATCCGTGTAAATTTAGAATGATGATTAAAAAAGAGGTACTTATGGATTTGTTTATTGCCTAGTTAGTTCATGTGAAGATACTTTGTCCTACAGTGGACTGTGACAGTCACTTAAATCAGCATGTCAGCACCAGTCAGATGGCCCAGTCTCAAGCAGTAGCATGAAAGAAATGTCACACTAGCCCCGCAGCTTTGAGGCTTTGTGGGAACCAGGGATTGACCAAAAAGCCCCAGAGCAGCTGCACAGGCATGAGTCTGGTGCACTTGGGACACATGCTGACCTGATGCACAAGTGGGAGTGAAAGAAAAAAATGGAACTGAGACCCACACTGGGCCTGGTCTGGGTTAGGGGTGGCCTGCAGGGATGACATTGTTGGTTGTGGCTGGTCCCAGCACCAGAGGGGGACTTAGTCCTGGCAAAGCCCTTCAATGTTCAGGTTCCCCTGAGGCATGGGGCTGAGGACAGGGGAACTGCTTGCCTCTGTGTAAGGACAGTGATGGAAAAAACAAACCCAGAAGCTATTTCAGAGAAAAGAGAACAGCAGTCACACACACAGGACAGGCCTGCGCAAGGGCTGTGCCTCTGAGAGCAGGAGCTGAGTGGACCGAGAGGGAAGGAGCCCCCAGCCAGCTTGCTGCTCGCTCTCTGCTCCGAGTTCCTCCTGAGTGTGGGGGAAACTGGCACAGCCCTCTGGCTGGCATTGCCCCATGGAACCCCAAACTGAAGCAGTTACCTCCTTCCATTCCTTGAGAGGAACAACCAGGGCCATATCCAAAGGCCACTTTCCACACAGCAAGGCAGAGCTGGTGTTAAAGGAAACGCTACTTTCCCCTCCCACAGTTCACACACAAGCATTTTCAACTTCAGCGTTCACTCCTAGCCTTTCTACACCTACTTTGCCCCGAAGCCCTGGCAGGCTCTGGGCACATGTCATGGGAGGAACACTGTCTTCCCCCACGTGCTCCCAAGCTCAAATCCCCACAGGTCTCCTTTCAGCCACACTCCATGTCTCACGCCTCCTCCTGTCACCAAACACGCGACTCACCGTTGTCCTAAGCCTGCCTCCTCTCCCTCACCCTCTGTCTCTACCCTGCTCTCACACTCAACCTTGACATGCACTCAGGCCCACCCTGCCCAGCCCCAGCTCCTTCTTAACTCAGATTCTCCTGTTTCCTTTATTGTCTGTCTCCTATGTAGAAGGTGAGTCCCAGAGGGCCGGCCCTTTCTCTCGGGGACACATCCAGTTCCTCAGAACTTAGCACCATGGATGGTACATCCTTGTTAAAAGAATGACCAGGTGAATGAGCCGTGTTTACGTTCAAAGACTCACACAGGGCATTTTCTCCCTGTATTTTAAACACACATTTATTGTATTTTTAAAAATGCTGCTATTTGCTCCATCGTCTGTGTTGTTCCTGAGCTTGTCTCCATTTCTGTTGGTTGGTTTGCCTCCTCATCAGGGGCCACGTTTCACTGCTTCTTTGCACACCTGGTAATTACAGGATGGCCAGCCATTGTGCGTTTGACATTGCTAGGTGCTAGTTTTGCTTTTTTGTGTGATTTTTCTTTAAATATTTTTTGAGCCTTGTTTTGATACTGAGTGAAGTAACCTGGAAACTTACTGGAGAAAACGGACTCTTTTGAGGCTTACTTTTAGTTAAAGTTTTGTTAGGTGGAACCAGAGCAGTCTTTCCTCTAGAGCTCATTTGGCCCCACTCCTGAGGCAATACCCTTCTGTGTTCAATGACCTTTTGGGGAGGGGTTTCTTCAGTCTGGCTGTTGGGAACATGAACTATTCCTAGCTCTGTGTTACCTCTGGGAATTACTCTAGCTGTTCCTTTCTGGTGGATCTTTCCCCTGCCTTGAGTGATTTCCCCACATGTGTTGACTGGCAGTTAGCTGAAGACCCCAGAGAAACACTCTGAAGATCTCCAAAGCACATCCTCTCTCTGTTACTCTGCCTTACCACGTAAGCCCCTCTGACTTCCCTGGACTCCCAGATCCATTTCCTCAAGTCAGAGAAATTGCTAGACTCCATCTAGTTCTGTCTTCTGAGCTGCAGCCTGAGAAGTGTCTGCAGGTAGTCGGATGGAGCTATCACGGGGCTCACCTCCTTTGTTTCCCTTCTCTTGGGGATCAAAGCCTTGTTCTATCCAATGTCTGAAAACCATTGTCTTATATAAGGTATTTTTCCTGATTTTTAGCCATTTAAAACTGGAGGGTAAATCAGGTCCTTCTTGCCTCCTGATGGCTGTAAGTGGCAGTCCCCCTTTTTCATAGAGTCTGCTCTCTAGTGTCTTTCAACAGGTGGTGTGGACAGACAGAATGGACTCTGGACTGAGAAGTTTTGATCTAGTCATGTGCCCTCTTTGGGTTTCAATTTCTGTATCAGTTAGCTATTGCTATAATTAATGCTATATATAAACTACCCTGAATCTCAGTGGTTTATGACAAGAAGCATTTATTCTCATGATAATAGGGTTCTGGGTCAGCCACAGTTCAGTCATGCTTCAGCTGCTCCTTGTAGACGGGAGTCAGGTCTGCTTTCTCAGTTCCAGAATAGAGGCTGAAGGGGCAGCAGCTACCCAGGGCATGATCATCTCAAGATGCAGCTCTGGAGTGCTAAAGGCAAGCCCAATCACACAAGCACATTTCATCACCTATGCCAACATCCTGTTAGTCAAAGAAGACCACAGGGCCAAGGCCAAATTTAAGGCATAGAGAAGTGTACTCTGGCTCCATGAGGCCATGGCAAAGTTTTGCACATAGACTTCCATTAGAAGTGAAGAGTTAAGACTAGTTATCCAGTGTACCACAGTTTCTATATGTTTTCTAAAAATCCCTTTTTGTAAGATCTGAGCAAATCATATTCCAACTTTTCCCCTTCAACCACCCTCCACCTCACTTCTTGCCAAAGGACTGGTAGAGCCAGTTGAATTCTCACAGGGACTCGGTTGAGTCACTGGCCAGGCTGCTTTCCAGAAAATGTTTTAGAAAATGCCACGTTTTGGCCTGGAATGAACTCAGATATTTCTCATCATCCCTGTCTCCACCAAGCCCAGATGCATGGCCGGAGGGTCTTTTAGAGCATTCCATCCATTTCTTCCATTTGCAGAGGCTAACGAACTTTGGGGAAGGTGCCCTGTGGTCAAGCCTGTGTTACCAAAGGCCCAGTGTCCACCGGAAGGGGACATTTGGAGCAGGAGGCTCCCTGGCCAGTTGCTGTACACATTTTATAGATGACATGCTAGCAGGACATTAGTGGCCCCAGATTCCCAGGTGTTTCTCTGTTTTCATTTCCTTTCCTGCCTTAGTGGCTGCTCTGGGAGGCTGGTTCACACCCTGTGTGGGGCTACAGTACACATCTGTCAATAAGGTCTTTGGATCCAGGAGATAAGGTCTCAGGGGAAGACCTAAAGTCAATAGACTATAACCAGCTCCAGAGGGCTGATGGCACTAAGGTAATTCCAGGAACACAGCTGCTGTTTCCTTAGGAGGGACTCTGGCAAACTCCAAGCCATCTTTAGGACTCCCGAGAGAGAGAGAGAGAGAGAGAGAGAGAGTGTGTGTGTGTGTGTGTGTGTGTGTGTGTGTGTGTTTATATGTATGTCCCGTGGACTCTTGAAGAGGCTTCTAGAATCAGAATTTGGCCTTCCCTTTGTTTTACTGAGTGATTACTGTAATATGTTCCCTGGAACTGAGAGGGCCGGAGAGACTCGCCCTGCCCCCGTGGGATTCGGTCGCGGAGCCAGCGGAAGCCAGGGGAGTAGCGGCAGCCCCGAGAAGCACATCTGGGTTCTGGCTCTGCCTCTAATGAATGAAGGACTGTTTATTGATCACAGACTCCATGCTTGGGATACAGCAATGAACAAGCAAACTTTTAGTAGTGTGGGGGTTGCAGGCCATTAAAGAAATAAGCAAGAAAGATAATTCGTCAGGTGGGGATGAAGAAAAGAGAATGGTAAAGAGATAGGGAGTGACTAGGGCCTTACTCTAGATGGGGTGCTCCGGGAAAGGCCCCCAGGGGAGGGGGCATCTGCCACTAAGCGGCTGTGGAACAGCTAGCCAACATCCCCTTTGCTTTAGTCATTTAATTGTAAAAACTAGGGTGTGGATGAGAGGAGCTCTTTGTGCCTGCCCGGCTTTGAGATGTAATGATTTTAGCTTCTGGAGGATCCCTTTACCCAGTACTAGAAAAGGGAAAAACAAAAAACCCACCAAGCCCATTATACTACATTATCTCTCCATTCCCCTCCAGGGTCACGAGGCCTTCTATTTATAGGACAGAGATGGCAGGAGCAAGGGACAAGCACTTTTATTCAGCTAGCTTCGTTCCCAGGGGCCATCCCTCCTGCCTTCCACTGTCCCTTCAAACTGCAGCTGGCTTGGGCAGCTCCCCAGGGGCTTCCTAGAGGACAGGCCCACCTTCTCCTGGATCTGTGACACTGAGCCAGCGCCTGGAGAGTGAGAGGGCCCACTGGGACAAGGTCCCCCTGGGGGAGTGGGGAGTTTTGGCCCAAATCCTACAAGGCCCCAAGGGGCTAGGTGAAGGTTGTAAGCCCCGAGGGGCCCATGCTGCCCTCTCTCAAACTTTCTGCAGAGCTCCTGGGAGCTATCCGCTGTTCTGTGGATTCTGTGAGAAGCTTGTTTCTGCAGGGTGGCTCCCTGGAGACAGGGACGTTCAGGTAGCACCTACAGGTAATCCAGGCCATGAGGGTGATGGGGGAGGACATGATCTGGGAGATTGGGAATAGCCTTCATGATGTCCCTCAGTCCACTGTTTTGCCTATAGCTGGAAGTCCTGCTTGGCCTTTCCTGGGCTTCTAAACCAGGGGATAGGCCAACGGAGTGGGCGGTAAATAGCTAAGTATAACCAATGGTTATTTCTCCCACACTTCACCAGCATGTGACACTACACGATGCTGGACTATCTCCTAATCTCCAAAGTTTATAATTATCTATGCAAACATCATGGTAATGGTGAGCTGAAGCCCTCATCTTGCCCCTAGCACCCCAGCATAAGAAAGAAGTCACCTCAACCTCTCTGGTGGCCTCGAGCACCATTCGTAAGGGTACACAGTACCCCCACAGGAATCAGTCACTAGCTGCTCTCAGCAGCTCAGAGATCACTTGGGCAGCCAGAGTGAGTGAGGGGCGGTGCTTTCATCTGTACTTCATTCTCGCTGGCACAATGCATTGCAGGACCTCACCAGAAATTCAGTTGTTTCCCAAACCTGAAAGGAGACAGATGCTGTTGGTTAGCCTGTGCACGTGGATACTGACTTTTCCCAGGATTAAAGGAGGTGAGGAGGCTTCTGGCCATCACTGGGTCTTGGGCAGTATGTCTTTCTGTCCTGCCTCTTGGGGCCTGCACCCACTCCCCATGCTTTCAAGGCAGATGCCTCCTTTGCCTTTGGCAAAAGTTTCATCTTCCTGAGCCAGGACCAACATTCATTTTCTAACTCTGAGGTGTTCAAGGACATTCTTAATCCTTGGAGAGAGTCTTTTCTTGCTTGTTGCTTCACATATTAATTATATTTCACGATGGTTCCTCATGACCACTTGGCCGCAATCCTGTCACCTCCCATGGCTCTGAGTTCTAGCCAGGATAGTCCCCAATCCAGGTTGTCACTAGCTTTTCAGTTCTCTGGGCCTCACATTTCTCATTTCTAAATTGCTAGAGCAGACAGGGTATCTGGAAAAATCAAGGAAGCTAGCATAACTCCTTACTCCCAAAGTGTGGTTCATGGACTAGCATCATGGGCATTTCCTGGGAGCCTCTTAAGAAGTATAGTCTTGGTCTCTACCCCAGACTTACTGGATCAGAGTCTTTATTTTAACAAAGCCCTGCCATTCGCTGGCACTCTATAGCGTGAGAGGAACTCGTACAAGTGATAAGCAGTTACTTTGCTTAAAGTTGGGCCAATATAATAAGAGCGAAAGGGAAATTCTGAGATTCTTGGGTGAAGTAATGAACACAATGTTTATGAAAAGTTATAGGGTACAGAGAGACTGAGGGGTAAGGCTGGTCAGGGACAGGTGAGCAGGTGAGGCCATGAATGAAGAGTGTGGGCTTGGTCTGTCTGAAACTGCTGGGAAGAATCCATAATCCTTGGTGACACGCTGAATGTGAAAGGTAGTGGGGAAGAAGAGGTTGGAAATAACTCAAGGCTATGAGTCCTTTGTCTTTCAGGTCTAATTCTGTGTGTAGGACCCCTGGGATGGCCTCACTGTTTAATTAAACAGAGATGGTTCTTATTTTAAGACATTCTGACCTATCCTAATTAAATTCTAGAACGGCACGGAGGATTAGAGCAAGGTACATTAGAGCTTACACAAGGTGATGTGTTCCAGTTACTCTGGGCCTGTGGTTCCCAGCTGTGCTGCATACCGGAACCCTCAGAACAGCCTTTAGAAATCTTGATACCTGGGCCGCACCCCAGACCCAGGTGATCCAGATGCAAGTCAGGGCAGAGACCCCCCCTGCTTTCTTCTCTCTAATCCCAGATTGGTGGGGCAGGAACTGGGGACCTCTGGGTACAGGGCCACTGGTCAGACCTGGAGTCGGATGTTTCCTCTGCACTGCTGACAAGCCACCCAGGCCAGAATTAGTCAACAGAGCTGCTGGTAACAAGCATGGAATCTGAGCCAGCCCCCAGTGCTGGCAGGGGTATGGGCGTACACTGTACTCCAACACACAGCTGCTCACTTGCTCGGCCTCAACAAAATAAAAGACACTATTTCCAGTTTATCCACTTTATGAGCCCTGGTTAAGTGATGAAGCTCTGTCTATGCTGAGATTTTTTATTACCGTGGGCTCCCAGAATGAAGGATACCACTACAAAAACCCCCAAAATATCACACCTCATGGTGTTGGGTCAGTTCTCACAGCAGAGCCCGACCTTCCTGGTGCTTGGCGGTTTCTGAGCGGCACTTATGGTTATTATCTCAGGAAGGTTCACAGCCTGGGCAGGGGTGGCATCTGTACATGGCAGACACTGAGAAGGAGGCTCAAGGAGGTGACCTGCCACTGTCACACAGGGCGGAGACGGCCCTTGAATTTTGGTCTCTTTCCTCCCAGTTCTGTGCTGTTTCCCTTAGGAGGGTTTCTCGGAGTGGGGTAAAGGCTGGTTGTAGGGCTGGGAGAGGCAGGGCCTCTTCCTGCCACCTCCTGGAGAAGACAGATTCATGGTTGTGGGGGTCACACCAAGGTTCCTTTCTGGACAGAAATACATCCAAATTTAGGGATTAAGGGAGATTAAAAATAAAAAGGCCCTCTAGAAAGGGGTTTACTTCATGTTCTTAGAGGTAAAAACTGTCCTTGGTAGTTGGAAAAGGCAGATTTGACTCTGTGGGTGACTAACACCCCTTAAGGGGGATATATACCTGTCCACATGCGCCCCTGGCAGGGATTTAAACGTTCCACGGCTTTTCCACAAATCCTAAATCACATAGATTCATCCCAGCCCTTGGTGAAGTCTAAGAGCTGGCGAGGCTTATGTTAAATCACCCTTTCTGGGCCCCTGCTCCCGAGCTGATAGTCACAAATTCCCCTTAATGAGCACTCCTGCAGAAGCCAAGACAGCTGCCTGCTGAATTAGGAGTGGAGAGCATGGGGGCAGGGAGAGGGAAGTGTTTGCTTTGGCTGGGCAGGGGCCTGGGCCCCAGCTTGTGTGTTTGCCTGATAGGGTGGCCTGATAAGTGGGCTGCGTATAAAGTCGGGGCCATCTGCTGTGTGTCCCGAGAGGTCACACCTGCCGGCTTAAGGGAGCTGGCAGGAGAGACCCCTTGTCGACCTGTCTTTGGCTTCCTTTGCAGCCCCATGGTCACTAAGAAACCAGGATTGGTTTTCTTCCTTTAGAAATAAAAATGGAGCCCTGGAACTTCTGCTTGCATTGATGAATTACTTCTAGGCTGCTGTTTGTTTGGAGACAAAAGCTCCCCAGTGGCAGGGTGGGCAGAGCTGTGGTCACTACCCTCCATGCTGCCTCTTTGCTGAGACCCAGAGGCAAACTCCTGACAGCTGGTGGCTGGAGCTCTTCCAGACAGCGTGGCCCAGTGGAGGGGAGCAGAAAATTTGGGTTATTCCAGCTCTGCCATTTGTCAGCTGTGTAAACTTGGGCAAGTTTTTCAATCTCTGTGTGCCTCAGTTTCCTCACTTGTCAATAGGGGTTTATAATCCTGGCTTTGTATGTCTTACAAGAGTATTGAGAGCATCAAATGAAATAAGTGAAAAACAGTATAAATGTTAAGATGCCATACATATTTTAATGAACATGCCCCACCCTCAGTCCAGCCCTCCGTACTGTCCAGGACAGTGTTAGCCGGAGGAAGCCGCCATTCAGATGTACACTGTGGGCTTAGGCCTCTTCTCTTCTGAGACAGTGGATGCTTCTATCTCTTATGTGTACAGAAGCTTGAACATAACTTAAAAAATATTGCTTGCTTGCTTGCAGGCTTCTTGAGGGGAGGGATGGTAGTTAGTTTGTATGGGTGTTATAGGAAGGGGGTCTCCCAGCAGGGAAGGCTAGTCCCTGTTTTGTCCTGGACACGATCCCCTCCCACTTTCTGAAGGAAGCTTCTCCTATGGCTCTGCACCCCTCTTCCACCTCTGTGTCAGTTTCTCTTTCCACAAGTTTCAGCAACTACACTTATCTTAATTAGGATCCATTTACAATAAACACAGCTCCCCAGCCCCCATGCCTGCTTCCCTGCAGCTCCAGCCCCAGCTAAACTCTCCGGAGGGGGCTGTGTCTGCTCCCAGCCTCAGCTCCTCCCTCCCATCTCTCCCAGGCCCCTGCTTAAAGGGGCTAGTTCTAGTTGGCTACCACCCTGACAAGCAGAATGGCCAGGGGTCAACACTTCGTCCTTCTGCCCTCACCTTCTCAGCAGGGCTGGGCTCCCCTCAGAACTTGTTCTGCAGACTTGCCTGAGGCTGCGCTCTGCATCTCAGCTTCCTCTGGACTCTAGCTGTTGGAGTGGCCCAGGGGCTGTCTCAGAGGAGACAATACCCAGTCCCCCCCGCTGTAAACAACATAACAGCATGGGCACTGCCACTACTGTCTCTTTTTCTAGCCCAGAGTTTCTCTCTGAGCTCCAGACTCACGCCCAGCTGTCTATCCGTGTTCCTCTTGGACATCCTCTGAAACTTTGAACAGGTGCCCAGGACTCTCCATTCCTCTGGCTCCTTCCCTCTGACGTCCAGTCCTTCCTGCTTTCTCATTTCAGTAAATGACACCACCTTCCTCTCAGCTTCACTGTTCTTCTCTTTCCCTTTTGTCTCACGTCCAACAGGCTGGTGAGTCCAGGCCATTCTCAACCCTCACCTGCACCTTCACGGGAGCCTGACGACTGGTCTACTCCCGTCCCTCCAATCTACACCACACGTGACAGCAAGGTGAGCTTTCTAAAGCAGCAATCAGATCATATTACTCTCACGGTTGAAATTCTTCAGTTGGTTTCCGCTATACCGAGGATAAAATCCAACTCCCTTTCCTTGGCTGTGTTCTCCTGCTCCCTGCCCTCCAGCCACTCTGGCCTTTGTCTCCCTCAGGGCTTTTCATGTTCTGCTCTTTCTGTGTGGACTTCCTGCTCCCAGAACACTGTGTGGCTGCTCTGTTCTCCTTATTCAGCTCCCAGTTTCAAGTTCTCTTCTCCGGAGAGGCCCCCCTGCTACCCAGCTAGAGTGGTCTTCCCAGTGCGGTCTACAACACGGCAAGTGTTAGCTACTGCACAGCCCCTAGCAGCTCTCAGATGATCTTATTTTTTGTCAATGTGGTCACCGTCTGTCCCCTTCTTCCCCTCACTTTCTCCAGGGCTGACAGTGCATGAGCACTGACAGCCTTGGAGATAATAAACCCAATTTTCCTTTCTTTTTTAGACATGGAAACTGAGGATGAGAGAAGGTCAAGATATCATAGCACGCTGATGGCAGAGCTGTGCTGTCTCGGGCCTCAGAGGAGCCCTGCTAGTGGTGCTGATGCTGCTGGTCCTGGTGCAGGAGCGAGAGCAGGAAGCAGCCTGGTGGGCCGTCCCTCAGCTGCACCACCCATGCACAAAAGGTGTAGGCTTCTCGGGGCAGGTGTCAGTCATAGAATCCAAGCCTGCTGTGTCACACCATCAAGGAAGAGCACTTTATGACATGGGAAGGCGACCTTAAGGCCTTTGGATTCTTAGGAGGAGGCTAAGACTGAACACAGGCCTGGGGTGAGGGGCCCCAGGTCTTGTCCCTGTGGGTGTTGGGGGATGGAAGGCAGAAGAAAAGGTCCATCCATAGTAGATGGGAGATGGGGCAGGCCCAGGAGGAAGGGGGGCAGGCCAGTGCTGAAGGCTGGAAGGGCCTCCTCTTCTTGAAGTGCCAGACTCATTTCCTCTGTGATTGTTGCGTCCTCGGGCCTGGGTCTTTGAGTGGTGTTTACATTTACAGCTCACTGGAGAGAACCACACTCCAATAGGAGGACGAGATTTCTAGCCAGGGATTCAACAAGTTACCAAACCATCACTCGGCCCCTTCCTATTTGGAGAAGGCTGGGCAAGGAGAGAGCTGGCTTTGGGGACGGAGAACAAAAGGAGCTGAAGATCTGGAGGAGGGTGAGAGCCTGGGGCTGCCCTGGGGCCTGTCTTGGTACCCCGTACTACCCCGGGGGGCCTTCCCCAGGAGGAAGCAGGGTCCTGCACGTGTGGAGTGACGGGAAGACCAGGCCTGTGGCTTCAGGAACATGTGGGAAGCTCCCTACTTGCTTCTTACCTGCTGCTAGCTCCAGCCCCACCCCGCCCCCCAGTGTTGGTGACCTGGGGCCTGGAGGAGCCACGAGGGAGGTGCACTCACATTTCTTCTGCAGGACATTCTGTCTGGCCTTGATGAATGCCAGAATGTCGGAGTCCGTCTGGCTGTCACCGGTGAGAGGGATGGAGGACATCGGCCTCTCGGGGATGCTGGCAACAACCACATGTGACACTTTACTACACCTTATTATGGAACTCAGCACTCATCTTCCATTTTTGGTGGCTTATCTCACTCAAGACACTGGGTGACACAACTGGCCTCTTTCTCCCTCCTTCCCTCCTCTGTGCATTGGCCACACCAAGCCTTTTATCATGCACACTGGGTCATGTCACCCTCTGCCTTAAATCCCTTAGTGGCTTCTCATAATTCTTGTAACACAATTCCTCCTCTGACCATGACTTTCCAATCCCTCCAGCCACCCTGACTTTCTGTTGTTAGCTGAACACATCAAGCTCCTTCCAGCCTCAGGGCTGTGTTTAGCTGTTGCCGCTCCCTGGACTGCTCTCTCTCCCCCAAGACCTTCACACAGCTGATGAGCTTGGGGTCACACTGTCTCAGTGTTCTCACTCTACCCCTCCTGTCATCCCACCTACCTCCTCCAAACCCACCCGTTACTTCTGGTCTGTCTCCTTCTGCACCCAACTTAGATGTCCTGTCCTTAGGGTAGCTCCCAATGCATCCCTACCCCACCGGGGCTCAGCTAGTTGCTTTCAAGGCAGGATTTCTATTTTCCTAAAAGCAGAACAATACTTAGCTTAGTTTCCACAACTAAAAAAAAGTTCCTTTTCCTGACGTTCTCTGCAGCTGGCCAATGAGGTTACAAGCAGGAGTGTTGTGGTGGTGTGTGGGATTTCTAGGAAAGCTCATTGAAAGGGAGAAGGTATGTTTCTTTCTCCTTCCTCTTTCTCCACCCAACTCCCCTTAGGAAAACTCAGAGCAACATACTTACCTGGCTCTGCCAATCTTCCACCAACACACCCACCACTCCACACAGTGGCAGACAGTGTCCACTTTTTTTGTTTCATTTTTTGAGACAAAGTCTCACTCTGTTGTCCAGGTGAGTGCCTTGGTGTCATAGCTCACAGCAACCTCAAACTTCTGGGCTCAAATAATCCTCCTGCCTCAGCCTCCCAAGTATCTGTGACTATAGGTGCCTACCACAATGCCTGGCTAATTTTTCTATTTTTAGTAGAGATGAGGTCTCATTCTTGCTCAGGTTTGTCTCAAACTCCTGAGCCCAAGGCATCCTCTCTCCTTGACCTGTGCTGGGATCACAGCCATGAGCCACCATACCCAGCCAGTGTCTACTTCTTTAGAAGGCAATGAGGACCTTATATAACAAAGGGTTGTGCATTGTCTAAGTAACTTTTAGTGTCCATGTTCCAGGGGCAGCTCAGCCAGAAGCACAAAGGCAGAGCTGTGGCAGGGAGAGCAGAAGCCACTGGATCCTGTCAGTCTGCCTGGGGCGTGGGGGATTCAGCCCTGGGAATCCGGAAGGAGAGTCTTTAGCCAGGTGAAGGCTGAGCAGGCATTGTGGACAGAGGGCACAGACAGTAGAGCCAAGGGAAGGCCTTATCCACTTTACTCAGCCTAAGAAGACGCTCCTAGATCTTGATGGCAGGCTTGTTAGCCCTGTGTGGGGCTAGTGGGCTATGCTGGAACTGCCCCTAGGCTGGCTCTTTCTTCTCATGGCCCCAGAAACATTTATTAACAAGGAAATGTGTGCTGCACAGGGCCCCGTGACCCTGGGAGAATTTCCCCACCTCTAAGAGTAGGCATGTATGAGAGATTCCAGAGATTCACAGGGGACCAGGGCAACAGCCAGCCTTAGACTCTGTGCAGCTGCTGGACAGGGGCAGCTGATGGGTGGTTCTGGCCCACTATGCCCACTGCAGAGAATGTTACAAGGATCAGGGGGAAGAGAAGACCACAGACCTATTTTCCAGGGGGGTGCTGCTGCTACTCCAATCCTGGCTGCGTGGGCTGGGGCAAGGTGAGGGCAGGATTTTCCTGGTATACACATCTCTGCAGCAAAACACAAACCAGACAGTATGGGGATGAGTTTATAGAAGATAAACTGAGGCTTTATATCTAGGGGCTGCTATGGACTGAATGTGTCTGCCCAAAATTCATAGGTTGAATCCCTAATCCCCAATGTGATGGTATTTGGAGGTGGTTAGGTTGAGATGAGGTCCTGAGAATGGGACCCCCATAGTAGGCTTAGTGTCCTCATAGAAAAAGAAAACTCAGAGCTTGTGTGCTCCTTCCCTGCCATGTGCAGTCACAGGAGAAGGAGGCATCTGAGAGGGAGGAAGGAAGCCCTTGCGGGCACTGAATCTGCTGTGTTACAGACTGAGCATCCCCCCACATTCACACGCTGTGATGGTGTTGCAGGTGGGCCCTCTGGGAGGTGAGCCGGTTATGAGGGTAGCGCTCTCATGGGTGGGTTATTCCTCCACCATGTGAACACACAGCAGAAAAACAGCACTCACCAGACACTGAGTGTGCCAGCCCCTTGATCTTGGATGTCCTGGCCTCCAGAACTGTGAAAAGCAAATGCGTGTTGTTTAAGCCACCTAGTCTGTGGTGTGTTGTTATAGCAGTGCATGCAGATGAAGAGCCAAGACTCCTCTGCTTAGATAGTTCATACATTCATTCTCCTGTTGGAGCAGGGCAAGTGTCAGCTGAAGAAGGTGAGCAGACAGCAATGATTACGTTGTCACTTATGGATATCGTCTACATGCCAGGCCATGTGACAGTGCACTGCAAACATCATGCCATTTGATCTTCTTCATGGCCTAAGAGGTAGATGTCATTTACCCCATTTTTTGGATGAGAAAACTGGGCTTAGAGAGGTTAAGGAAATTCCAAAAGTATCCGGATGGTCAGTGGCAGAATCCGGATCTCGTTAGGACTCGGTGAGGTCTCAGGACCTGTGTTGTCAGCCACATGCTTTATTAACTGGGCTCATCTCTGTGGTGTGCCAGGAGGCACACTCTGGCTTATCCCTGACCACACCAACTGCCCCTGCTGGCCCAACTGAGCAGCTCATGCTCTCTGAGTTGGGGGTGGGGCAGTTCCAACAGCTCACCAGACGCAGCTGTGCCCATTCACCGAGGCTGCCAGGTTTAAGCCTCTTGCCTAGGATTCCTGGGTGCATGCAGCAAGCCTAGAAGCTCCTCTTGAGAGGTGAAGAGGTACGTGAAGCCTAGAAGCTCCTCTTGAGAGGTGAAGAGACACAGCTGGCGGGTTGCTGGTTTATTCACAATGATAGGTCTCTACATTATGTTCTAAGGACTCAGTGGCAGGATCCTCTTTCTTGCTTTGATGGTCCTGCCTAGGGACAATGTCAGAGCTGGAAGAAGCTTGAGAAGTCACCTGGTTGGAACCCTCCTCTCATAGTTGGGAACACTCAGCTGCAAGGCAAGCTAGTGTTAGAGACAGGTGATCAGGCTTTGCCTCGTTTGCGTCCTCAGTCCAACACACTACACAGAATTGAGAAACTGTCCCACCCTCGGGGATGGCCCGTTCCCTAGCCGCAGGCTTCTGTCCTCTCCCATCTCAGCCAGTAGCAGGGCCTTTTACTTGGGGCCTCCATGGATATGACTGTAGGTCAAACAACAGGAAAGTAAATTAAAGCCCAGGACTCCCCACTCCAGCCAGTGCCCATTTCCTAGCAGCCCACAGTCTCCACCGTGCCCTTGGGAGGTTGGAGGGTCTTTGTGCTGTCTGCAGAGGACTGATGTAGGGCCAGAGGCTGCCACAAGGTGGCAGGCTATGCATGAAATTCTTTGCAGAGCAGCGGCCAATTCTCATGGCTCCTGCTGAGGCTTCCAGTGCAGGCAGGAGAAGGGAAGGAGAAAGAGCTTTCCCTTAGGCAGGTATTTCCATTGAAGTGGGTCAAGGTTAGTTTGGAAGCTGTGGCAAGTTTGCAAGACCAAGTCATTTGCACACAAATCACTCATTAACTTAATAGTTTCCGGTGAAGCTTTGCTCATATCCCACAAAGAGTTCACAAGTGTCAAACTGTTGAGGGTTGGAAGTGGGTGGAAGAAGAGGAAAGATAGACTGGGGCGGGGCAGAAGGGGTGATCACATGGTGGCAGATGGGGCATCCAGCACCCCCTGCAGCTGCCCAGCTTCCCAGACTGTGCAAGACACCAGCTCATGAGGGGGTACAGCACAATGCAAAGGCTTGAAGTTCCTGAGGGAATTGACTCCCCCAACCCTGAAGCTGCTCAAGGGTCCCTGGATGCCACAGCTTTGTTTCTGTAACCACTGAAATTGTGCCACAGATGACCTTTGTCCTCTCTCTTTGCTCAACCAGCCTTTGACACTAAATTCGTTTCTCATGTTGACATCCCTTCTGGAGAGAGAGCACACCAGCTCTCAGAATGAATTACCTCTTTCTTAATAAGAATGAATAAGCCATATTAATAATAATGAGGCCTCCTGGGTTTAGTGAGATCAGCTTTCAGGACCTGAGCACCCCTGGGGAAGCGATGAATCAGATTTCTTTCAGAACCTGGTGAGCTGAGGACCAGCCTTCTAGCCTGCAGGGATTCTATAAAGCACAGCACCCTGGTCAGGCAGAAACAGCCAGCTAGGTCTTGCTCTTTCACTTCAGGAGCTCTGAAATGACACTGGAACATTTATCTGATCATACAATAACAGTGTCAGAGGGACCCTGGTGCACCTTACAGATGAGAGGTGGGAACCGAGGGGGGGGGGGGAACTGGCTGGCCCGAGAGCACACTGCTTAGAGAGCTACCACTGGGACTCAGGTGAGACCCTCTGTGAAGGTCTATGCTGAGGGACTCCTTGGAGCTGGCCAATGGTGATCTGATGTATACCTTTGAAATCCAAAGTCCTCCACTGCAGCGTTAAGAATCTCTTGGCAAGGTAAGAGCTGTAATGTGACTGCGATCGGCACCCACCTGGACCTCGGTAAGAGCTGTGCCATGACCCATGCCCTGTGCCCACCGGGCCTCTGCATGCCCTGAACAGGAACTGTGGGAGCCGTGCAACACCGCGTCCTCCCTCCTGTACCCTCCCTGCCTCCACACCAGCCTGCTCATCTAGCCAGAGACTCTGATAGCCGTGTGACCTCCAGAGCCCTCCCTGCCTCTGCGCAGAGCCCTTCTCCTGGCCAGAGACTGCTGGAGTCTTGGGCTCTCTGTGCCAAAGTCATTGGGTGCAAGGCATTCCCAGAACCATGTGCACCACCCCCCACCCTGTTGCTGGATCCAGGTGTGTCACACTCTGAAGCTGCTCCCACAAGGAGAACTCCCTGGATAGGGAAGCCCCAGAGGAACTACACAGGGTCACTCCCTACAAATATTCAGCAACAATAGAGTGATCCCGCTGGGGTCTAATTTTGGAGAGACACCTCCCCAACTCTGAGGACAGCCAGAGGCAACAGTGAAAAGCAATCATGAGGTGAAATCAACACAAAAAATCTGGCAATATGAATAATCAGAGTAGATCAACTCCCCCAAGGATCAATGGGGCAGACACAACACAAGATCCCATGCACAAACAAATAGCTGAGATGTCAAAAATTGAATTCAGAATCTGGATAGCAAATAAGATGGAATTAGAATTCCAAGCAGTAACCCAAAATATGTCTCAAGAATTCAACGAATTCAAAGACCAAATTACCAAAGATTTTGACACATTGAGACAAGAAGTTGCATCCCTCAAAGATCTGAGAAACACAGTAGAATCCCTCGGTAACAGAATGAAACAAGCAGAAGAAAGGATTTCTGACATTGAAGACAAAGCTTTCAAACACTCCCAAACTCTCAAAGAGGAAGAGAAACGGAAGGCAAAAACAAATCACTCTCTCAGAGAGCTCTGGGATAATTTGAAGAAAACCAATATTCATCTTATAGGGATCCCTGAAAGCGACAAAGTGGCTTCATAAGGCACAGAGTCTCTTTGACATGAGATTATGAAGGAGAACTTTCCAGACATGCCAAGAGATTCTGAAATTCAGATAGCAGACAGTTTCAGAACTCCAGCACTACTCAACCCAAATAAGACATCCCCCAGACACATCATAATCAATTTCACTAAAGTTAATATGAAGGATAAAATTCTGAAAGCAGTCAGACAAAAGAAAACCATCACCTACAAGGGGAAGAATATTAGAATAACTGAAGATCTCTCTGCTGAAATTTTTCAAGCTAGAAGAGGATGGTCATCGACTTTTAATCTCCTAAAACAAAATAACTTTAAACCCAGGATCCTGTACCCAGCTAAACTGAGTTTCATTTCTGACAGAGAAATTAAATACTTTAACAACATTCACATGTTGAAGAAATTTGCCATAACTAAAACAGCACTCCAGGATATTCTCAGACCTATCCTCCATAAAGACCAGCATAATCCTCCACCACAAAAGTAAACCCACCCAGAAAATTTTGATCAAATTCCAACTTCCACAAATGCAAAAAGATTAAAAATGTCCACCGGACTCTCGAAAGGCTTATCAATATTCTCAATTAATGTGAATGGTTTAAATTGTCCTCTAAAGTGGCATAGGTTGGCTGACTGGATACAAAAACTCAAGCCAGATATCTTCTGCATACAAGAATCTCATCTTACATTAAAAGACAAATATAGACTCAAGGTGAAGGGACGGTAATCTATACTCCAGGCAAATGGAAAGCAGAAAAAAGCAGGCTTTGCAATCCTATTCGCAGATGCAATAGGCTTTAAACCAACCAAAATAAGGAAGGATAAGGATAGACACTTCATATTTGTTAAAGGTAATACTCAATATGATAAAATTTCAATTCTTAATACTTATGCACCCAACCAGAATGCACCTCCATTTATAAGAGAAACTCTAACAGACATGAGCAACTTGATTTCCTCCAGTTCCATAGTAGTTGGAGATTTTAACACCCCTTTAGCAGTGCTGGATAGATCCTCCAA
>CAUYPK010008795.1:0-11750 GCA_963574355.1 Loris lydekkerianus | reverse complement strand
GTTCCTGGAAATGGCATCCAGGGCTCCAGAGAGCCCCATGTTCCAGGAAATGGCCCGTCCAGGGCTCCAGATGGTCGCGATAGGGCTGGGTCAGCAGTTCTGAGAAAAACAAATACAAGGAATTATTCTACCCTGATAACTTGACTTGAATTTAAACTTCTGTCATGTAAAGGTAGAGTGGATCAATTTAAATGAACCAATAAGATTATAACGTGCCATTCCTTCCCGCTTCTTCCCACTTCTTCCAGAACCCTATAAAAAGAGCTCCCTTCTTGAGTTCAGGGTCGACTCCTCTGTCTCCTGCGTGAGATACATGTCGGCCCCAGAGCTCTAGCTTTCCCTGAATAAAGTCTCGTGTGTTGTTGCATCAAGTGTGGTCTCTCGTGAGTCCTTGGGCGCCGCGCCGTCCCAAGATTTGAGTGAGGGTCTCCCTTCGGGGGTCTTTCAATAGAGTGAAACACTCTCTCTCTCTCTCTATATATATATATATATATATATATATATGTGTGTGTGTGTGTGTGTGTGTGATAGGCAATATTGTCTCAGCTATTTAGAAGGCTGAGACAGGAGGATTGCTTGAACTCAGGAGTTTGAGGTGGTTGTGAACTAAGCTAATGCCACAGCATTCTAGCCTGAATGCAACAGAGTGAGGCAAAAGAATGAGGCTCTGTCTTAAAAAAGTTTTTTTTCAAACTTAACAAAATGATAAACAAAACAATATTATAAAGCACAATATTGCTTATGGTATATGTCAAATTTGCAGTGATCTTTATACAAGGCATTCAAAGAGGGCAGAAGAAATAAAAATCATTATATAAGACTTAATTTTCCAATGATATACTTACATTTCTGGACATACAAACTCATTAGTTAAAAAAAAACTCTCAATACAGAAAATAAGCGAGTAAAAAAGACAATATAACAGTGATACACATAAATAGTAGTCTTTCTATGAATAATTCCCAATCATTTATGAATAAATGTAAACTGACACAGTGAAAAATTATAAAATAAAGTATTTGGGAGGCTTGGCACAGTGACTTATGCCTGGGATCTTAGCAATTTTGGAGGCCAAGGCCAGTGGATTAGTGGATTGCCTAAGCTCAGGAGTTGGTGACCAGCCTGAGCAAGAACGACACCTCTTTTCTAAAAAAGAAAAAAAACCTGACAAGTGTTGTGGAAGGGCACTGGAGTCTTAGCTACTTGGGAGGCTGAGGCAAGAGGATTATTTCAGCAAAAGAGTTTGAAGTTGTTGTGAGCTATGATGCCATGGCACTGTACTGAGGATGCCAATGTGAGACTCTTTGTAGGAGACACCTGAAAAGAAAAACATTGGCAATAAGGGATTGGGGAAGAGATTTAACATCTTTGGTCTCTCGTTAAAGAGTGCGAGAGCACATAAGAGCACAATACGAGAACACCAACAGTATTGAATAGCAGTCTCCACACCTGTAGTGTATCACTTCTATAAATAGGCTCAGCAGAAGCTACTGGGGACTGACTGACAGCTGCTGAGAGATTGCTGCTAAGATGATCACTGCTACTAATATTGACTGTGACTTCTGAGGTGCTTTGGCACCTGAAACCTGAATGAGACATACCCAGAAGGAAAATGTATAGCATCCATGTCCTGACAGTTTAAAGGGTTGAAGCCAGTGGCCTGGAGTCCCAGCTCTGACAAATGGCGATGAGAATTCAGATAGTGGACATGGACCGTAAGGTAAATAAGCAAACAAAAGTACAAGAAGAAATATATATGAATAAACATAAGATTCAGAAATAAGTGGAGCCTGTAGCAAAAAAAAAAAAAAAAAAAAAAAAGTCTTTAGCAAACAAAAGAAAAAGAGAAGAAATATATAAGAAGAAACATAAGAGTCAGAAATAAGTAGAGTCTTTAGCAAACAAAAGCCTTTAGTAAACAAAAAGAGAGATTTAGAAATAAGTACAGCCTGTGGCAAACAAAAGTCCTTAGCAAACAAAAGAAATAGAGAAAGGAGAAATATATAACAAACAAAAAGGACAGAGAAGGATAAGACTCGGGGGTACAAGAAGCCTTTGGTAAATAAAAATAGCAAGAGGAAGAAGAAATATATAAGAAGTAAAAGGAAAAGAGAAGTATAAGAAGTTTGGGAAACAAAAGGAAAACAGAGAGATAAGAAATAAAAGAAAGATGTAAGAAAGAAACCACAGGGTTACGTCACTCGGAGTAAGTGGACCTCTGCCCATTCCAGAGAGGAGCCTGAAGTAAACATACCTTTTGGCACCCCATCCTTAGTCAAAAGGGGCTGGGGCAAAACAAAGACACTGGAGTAATGTGGAACCTTTGGCAAAAAGAAACCAGAGGGGTATGTCACTCAGAGTAAGTGGACCTCTGGCAAACAGTAGGGAAAAAAGAAGGGTATGTTATTCAGAGTAAGTGGATCTCTGGCAAACAGTAATTAAAGAAATATAAAAGGTTTGAGATAAGAAGTTTGGGAAGAAGTTTGTAAGAAGTATAAGAAGTTCAATAAGAGGTTTGAGATATGAGAAGAAGTTCGACATACAAGAAGTTTGAGAATAAAAGGTTTGAAAACAGATTGTAAGTAAGAAGTATAAAAAGTTTGAAATAAAAGTTTTAGGAACAGATTATAAGAATTTACCAATTAGGGAAAGAACCTCTAACTGCCTTACCCACATCATTACCCATCATCAGCAGGAAGCAGTTTACCACCTCTTCCTTTAAGGCAGTCAAAGGTTCTATTTGGAAGGGAAGGATTGGAAAAGAAAGAAAGCCATAAAAATCTATCTGTAAGAAAATTATAAACGAGTGTGGGAGAATGCAGACTAAAGGCAGAAGTAGTAAAAAGCAGGAATCTTCAGAAAGAAAAAAGATGGAAATAAAAATTGTGACAATTTCAGTTAGAACAGTGGTATTAGTCCCACAATTGAAACTATTTAATGATACACAAAAGGGGGAATATGTAGGAGACACAGGAAAAGATATTGGTAATGAAACTGATGGAATGTATTATGAGCACAATACATTGGCAATAAGGGATTCGGGGAGGGATTTAACATCATTGGTCTCTTGTTAAAGAGCACAAGAGCACATAAGAGCACAAGATGAGAACACTGACATTATTGCATAGCAGTCTCCACACCTGTGGTGTATCAGGTGTATCACTTCTATAAATAGCCTCAGGAAAAGCTACTGGGAACTAAGGCTGACAGACTACTGCTGAGAGATTGCTGCTGGAATGCTTGCTCCTACTAATATTGACTGTGACTTCTAAGGTGCTTTGGCACCTGAGACATGAACAAGACATACCCAGAGGGAAAATGCATAGTGGTCTGTGTTCTGACAGTTTAATGGATTGGGGCTGCAGCCTGGCATCCTGGCTCCAGAAAACTCTCTCCTAGATAGAGAAATATAGAGAAAAATGTGCATAGCCTATATGAGCAAAATAATAAAGCATTCCTGAAATACATGATTGAAGACTTACAAAAAATGGAAAGTTATTGTCTTAGCCACAGAAACTCAGTAATAAAAATGTAACTTTTTTGGTACCCATAGCTCAGTGGGTAGGGCAATATACACCCAGGGTGGTGGGTTCAAACCCAGCCTGGGTCTACCAAACAATGATAACTGCAACAAAAAATACTGGGCATGATAGCCCCAGCTACTTAGGAGGCTGAGGCAAGAAAATTGCTTAGGCCCCAGAGTTTGAGAGGTTGCTGTGAGCTGTGACATACAGCACTCTACTGAGGGTGACATAGTGAGTCAGTCTCAAAAAAAAAACAAAAAAACAAAAAAACCTAACTTAAAAATTGTGTTTCCTCTCATAATAGATTCTGTCAGTTTCTTTCAAGCTTGCAATGATTTTGCAAGGTGGACATGGAGAAACAAACATATAGCAATAGGCAAAATTTCTATGAAAGAAACACAATGAGGGTTTTGGGTCTAACATGACATTAGAACATTCTATAAGTAAAGCAGTGTGGTGTTTATGTAAAAATGTAAGCAAGCAGACTGAAACAGAAAAATTGGAAAATTATCAAAGTGCATAAAAGAAGTTGCATGATAAACATTATAGAGGATGAGTAGTTATCAAAACTTAGTGTTTAAGAACTGAATATTTCTATGAAAATATTAAAACAGAATTTTTTTTGAAACATATTCTCACTCTGTACCTTGGGTATAGTGCTGTGGCATCATAGCTCACAAAAAACCTAAAATATTGGGCTTGAGTAACACTCTTACCTCAGACTCTCAAGTAGCTGAAACTACAGGTGTCCTCCACAACCCCCAGCTAGTTTTTCTATTTTTAATGGTGCCAAGGTCTCAGTCTTGCTCAGCCTTGTCTCAGACTACTGATCTTAGGCAATACACCAGCCTCAGCCCCCCCCAGAGTGCTAGGATTATAAGCATGAAGCACCATTCCCAGCTAAAATGCATTTGTTTTGTATGTGTTAGATTAAGATAAAGGAAAAATAAATAAGAAATATAAATGGTAAATTCAAAATATACAAATAATAGAAGAAAAATTAATAAATATTAATACTTCTACAAGCTGTGTAAATAAATCTGTCCTGTGACTCAAATAAAAAAATGTTAACAAAAGAAAAGATTGGGGGCTGAGTGGGGAGGCTCATGCTTATAATCTCAGAACTCTGGGAAGCTAAGCCAAGGCAACTCTATCCCCTAAGCTCAATTTCAAGACCAGCCTGAGAAAGAGTGAGACCCCATTTCTAAAAAATTAAACAAAAAATTAATTAGAAGTTATGAAGGGTACCTTTAGTCCCAACTACTTGAGTGACGAAATCAGAAAAATCTCTTAAACCCAAGAGTTTGAGGTTTCTGTGAGGTATATCCTGAGTGACAAAGTGAGACTGTCTCCAGAAAGAGAAAGAGAAGTGTGTGGGGGAGGGGAGAGAAGAAGAGATTGATAAATTACATAATATAAAACCATGATGTGTGCTGGAAACACGATAAGTCATGTAAAAACAAATATGCCCAGTGGGACATCTATTTGTAAATTATATCTGACAAAGAGAAGAATGCATGTGTGTTTGTTACAAAAAATAAGAAAGGTTTCAGAACATATTGTCTCATGGCACAAGGACACAGGAGGCAATGTGAAGAGTCTAACCCTGATCTAAGATGGGACAATTATCTCAAAAATATATACAGACTATATATTTACTATATACACTCTAGTGTATATAGTAGTGTATGGAATTATACACTGTAGTGTATGGAATTATATCAAATGCACAATAGATAATGTTTGGAAAAATATCATTTACATATTCTCTTTGTTTGCCACATTATCATTGTTATGACAATGGATAAAAAAAAATCAAACTTTTATATTTCTTTTCCAGATAGGTTAATTTTGAATTTAATGAAGAGCTCACAAGGAAAAGTAATTTTTTAAAGTTGATTTCAGTATGTTCTTGAGGTATGTGTCCTCGAACATGTGTTTTGGTTACATTGTTTGCTTTTGTAAATTTTAAGTCAGAGTTATAAGTGTGCCCTTCACTCAGAAAATGTCTAAAGTCCCCTGACCAAGTGCCTATTGGATCAGAATTTACCCTTCCCCTTTCTCTTCCTCCCCCCACCCTACACAAATGTTATTGTGTTTTCCTTCCCCATGAGCTAACAGGTGTTGATGAACTAGTTCCAATTTAGTACTGAGTACATAAGGTGTATGTGTTTCTATTCTTGTGATATTCCACTGAGAAGAATGGTCTTCAATTCTAGTATGTTACCAAAGATACTAGATCACCACTTTTTTTTTATGTTTGAGTGGTAGTCCATGTATACATATATCTTATTTTATTAATCCATTCACGTATTGATAGGCACTTGGGTTGTATCCATGCCCATGTGATTGTGAATTGTGCTGCTATGAACATTTGAGTGCAGGTTTCTTTTTCATAACATATTTTTTACTTGGAGTAAGTCTCTAGTAGAGAGATTTCAGGATCAAATGGTGGGTCTACTTTAGTTTGCTTGAGAAATCTCCATAGTACTTTCCATTAAGGTTGAACTAGTTTGCATTCCCACCAACAGTGCATGAGTATTCTTTTCTCTTTGTATTCATGTCAGCATCTGCCATTTTGAGATATAAACCATTATCACATGCATTAGATAATATCTCAGTGTGATTTTGATTGACATTTCCCTGATCATTAGAGATATTGAGCATTTTTTAATGTATTTTTTTGGCCATCAGTTTTTCTTATGGAAGCATCATTTTACCAGACTTCAGGCTATATCCTACATGGCTTTGAATGTGAACAGAGAATAGACCTTGGGATCAGAACAGAGAATCCAGATATAAAACCATCCTGACATGCTACCCAACCTTTTCACAGCTAACAAAACATACAATGGGGAAAAGAATTCCTATTCAATAAAGGGTACTAGGAGAATTTGATAGCCACCATAAAAGACTGAAATAGGACCTGCACCTCTCACCTCTCACAATGGGTAAGAAAAAAACCTAAGTCATGAAACTATATAAATTCTAAAAGAAAGTATAGGAAAACCTTTATAGATATTGACCTAGGGAAAAAAAATTATAAAGAAGACACAATGGCATTTATAGCAACATCAAAAATAAGTAATCGAGATTGGGTCAATTTAAAAAGTTTCTGCACAGCCAAGGACACAACAAAATACATAACCTACAGAATGAAAAAAGATATTTGCATGTTACACATTCAACACAGGACACATAACCAGAATTTACAAAGAACACAACCAAATTATCAAGATCAAATGTTTCCATTAAAATTTAGGCAAGAGGCTGGGTGCAGTGGTTCATGCCTCAAATTCCAGCACTCTGGGATACTAGGATAAGCAAATTGCTTGAGCTCAGGAGTTGAAGACCAGCCTGAGCAAGAGCGAGAGCTTATCTTGGAAGAGTGCAGGTGAAGTTTACTAAATGTAGAATATAAGAGTTTGAACAAAATAATTAAGAAAATGCCATGAAGGCTATGTTAACCAGTTCGGTGAAAATATTTTAGATTGTATATGGAAACAGCACATTGTACCTCATGATTATGATTTAATCATAATCATTAAATCAGCTATGATTTAATAATAAAAAAAAAATAGGAAAGTTGGGCTGGGAACATGGGCGTATATCTGTAATCCTAGTACTTTGAGAGGACAAGGTGGGTGAATCCCTTGAGCTCAGGAATTCAAGACCAGTGTGAACAAGAGCAAGATTACATCTCACTTAAAAAAAAAAAAAAGACACAAAGAAAAAGAAAAACTAGCCAGGCTTTGTGGCAAGGTGCCTGTATGTCTAGCTATTTGTGAGGCTGAGGCAAGAGGATATCTTGAGCTCATTCCTCTTTTCGGTTATGAAATCTGGTGTGAACATTTGGTTAGGTTCATCCTGTATGTCTCCTTGAGATAAATTCTAAGTCAGATAAACTTGGGTAAAACCCAGGTTCTTTTTTTGTTTTTTGTTTTTTCAGAACAATTGACGAAATATTCTCATAAAATAGTAGCATTTTTTGTCATGATTTTTGTTTTTGTAAGTACCAACATACAAAAATTGCTTGAATGACACCCAGTATGCAGCAAATGTTCAAAAAGGATTACTCTATTCAGGTTATTATGTTATAATCTGTGTATTTAATAAACTCTCAATTCTGTATTATCCGTGATTTCTTCCTTCAGTGTTCTACCTCTCTGCTATTCAAAAGCGTGGCTTTAAGACCTATGCTTAGGCATCACTGGTGAGTTTGTTATCAACAAAGAGTCTCAGCCTCACCAAGATCTCCTGAATCAGAATCTGAATTATAACAAGATCTCCAGTTTATTGTTTTACATACAAACACAAAATGAGAAATATATTTCTAACATACCATGATTTTTCCATTTGAGGAACAGACACAACTAGGTTTTTTTATTTTGTCTTTTTTTTTTTTTTTTTTTTTTTGAGACAGAGTCTTACTTTTTCACCCTTGGTAAAGTGCCATAGCATCACAGCTCATAGCACCCTCAAACTCTTGGGGTCAAGTGATTCTCTTGCCTCAGCCTCCTGAGTTGCTGGGACCACAGATGCCTGCCACAATGCCTGACTTTTTTTTTTTGTTTTGTTTTGTTTTTTTAGTGGTGGGGCCTTGCTTTTGCTCAGGCTGTTCTTTAATCCACCTGCCTCAGCTTCCCTGGGTGCTAGGATTACAGGCATGGGCCATGGTTCCCAGCTGACACAATTGATTCCGTATGATGTAATTATAGCACTCAAAATGTATATTCCTGTGTTGATGCTTTAGTTTTGTATTTTATATTCTATATAAGCATAGTGTCTACATTAATTGTTGGATCTTATGTTATTCTCTTTCCACAGAGGTAGAAAATGCCTTCAGGTGGACACAGTGGCTTATGCCCATAATCCCAGCACTCTGGACAGCTCAGGCTGGTGGATTGCTTGAGCTCAGGAGTTTGAGATGAGCCTGAGCAAGAGTAATACCCCATCTCTACTAAAAATGAAAAAACTAGCACCATGGCACTCTACCCAGGGTGACAGAGTGAGTCTCTATCTCATAAAGAAAGAAAGAAAAAGTCTTAATATATATTAGTGTAAAATGTATCTTGTATAGTTCAGGTCACTTTTGTTTGTTAGAGTTTGTATAGTTTGTACTCTTAACCTCCTCTTTTTTTTTTTTTTTTTTTTTTTTTTTTTGAGGCAGAGGTTCACTTTGTCACCTTTGGCAGAGTATCCTGATGTCATAGGTCACATCAACCTCAAATTTGGGCTTAAGAGATTATCTTATTTCAGCCCCTGGAGTAGCTGGGAATACAGGTGCCTGCCACAACTCCCAGCAATTTTTTTTAGAGATCGGGGTCTCATTCTTGCTGAAACTGTTCTCAAACTCCTAAGCCAAGCAATCCACCTGCCTTGGCCTTCCAGAGAGATGGGATTATAAACATCAGCTACCCTGCCTGGCCATAACTCCCTCATTTTATCTGGAATAAAATTAAGAAATCTTCCACCTGTCATGTGCTTGGGTGTTTATTTATTTGTTTACTCATTCAAGGAGTGTTCATATGTAGTTATTTGGGCATATTATTCTTTCTGGAAGAGTGGGGATACCTGGATCCTAAAAATTCTGCCCATGGCCACTTGGTCAATGTGTTATTTACTTATTTATTTATTCATTTTTATTTCAAAAACTGTTGACATTCAGGGATGTCAACATAGAATTTACTCCAGAAGAGTTGGAATACTTGGACACTGCTCAGCATAGTTTGTACAGGGATGTGATGTTAGAGAACTACAGAAACCTGGTCTCTGTAGGTGAAAATACCTTATCTCCAGAATATCTAATTTACCTCAAGGTTTTTTTTTCTTTCCTTTGCTGAATGTGTCTTTAAAGCTTGTACTTTGGAGGGCAGAGCATGATGGCAGATAGGATGGACATGTAGCCCACCTCTCCCAAGCCATTAGGAGAGAGGAAAGGGGGTCTGGACCTTCCCCCCGAGTGTAGATTATTGGTGTGGACAGACAGCTGGAGATGCTCAGCGAAGTGGCGAACTGCTATATCTGAGGGGTAATTTAAAACCACAGACTCTGTTGTAGAGATTATTCTCTGCCTGGCTGTGCTGGCCTGCAGGCCCCTCCCTTACAGAGGGCAGCGGCTTGCAGATGCTGACAAAACCCAATTATCAAATATTTATTCCTAAACTGAGAGAGGCATCTGAAAGGAGAGCCACTCAAAACCACAGGAAACTGGGCAACCTGTTGGAAAATTGAAGGGAAGGGAGCCCGCCCAGGAAATAGACATTTTGAACTACCCAAGGGCGGGCGCCCTCCCCCAGACCAGCAGGGATTGAGTAAGACCACAACATTCCTGCTGAAGAAAGTTGGAGAAGGTTGGCGGTTCAGGCTGCGCTGTGAACTGGCTGGTCCCAATCAAAAAGGGAAACTCTGAACCATAAAACTCAGAGTGAGGTCCCCGAGTCCTCCAGCCATGCAAACCGGCTCCCACCACACCAGCCGCAGGGACCAATTCCCGCCGCACCAGTGAAACGAACCAGCTCTCGCCATAGCCACGAACCCAGCAGCACCCCCCCACACACACACAGCCAATTGTAGTCGCCAGCTTGCAGGAGAACCTGGGAGCAGAGTGGAAAGATTTGAGAAGTGTGGACTCCTGAACTGAGTGGGAAGGTTGGTCGAGAGTGCTGTCTGGAGCAAAATAGCTGAGGTTACACATTACTTAGGAGACAAACTTTTACAAAAACTCCAAAATGGCAATCAGCCATGGAAAGCGGTTACCATGGTAACAGTATAAACTGTGAATCAGGTATAAGCCTGGGAACCGCACACAGCGCCGCCTGGTGTCCGGAAAGTATATTGCAGTATCATTATATTCCTACGAAAGCTGAAGTTTACATTATTCTATATACAAGAACAATTTTTTTGTAGATGGTGCCTTTCTTTTTATGTTTTTTTTTTTTTTCATTTATTTTTTGTTTTGTTTGTTTGTTTTTGTTCTTTTGATCTGTTTTTTCCTCACCATTTATTTGGAGGAGCTTTCGTTAATTTTTTATTATTACTTTTTAAATAAATATATATTTTTTATTTCTATTTTTTCTAATTTTAATTTCTCCTTTCTTCTCTATTAACATTCCTACCAACACCACTATTTTATCTTCTTTTTTAATTATTTTACAACTATCACTATTTTTATTGCAGTTGTTTTTATGTTGCTGTTGTCGTGGGTGTTGTCTGTATGTCTATGTGTCTCCATCTGTTTCTGTATCTATGGCCTTGTGAGTCTGGTAGTCTTTGTATATGTCTATTTACTCAATTGCCCTCAATGAGCTTGGTGTTACAACCTGGAACTCTGAGCTTCCAGCAACAGCCTCCACTCTCACTCTGAGGTCTGGAGGACTGCCACCTAGGAGTCCAGATTCCGGGGTGACTGCTCAAGAGGTGCACACAGGACCTGGAATGCAGCTGGACAGTGCTGATTCTACAGCACAGGAGTGAGGAGATGACGGTCGGCTAAGAGGAAATCACGAAGGAGCAGTGGTGCCCCGAGGTGCAGAGCAGTAGCCGTCTTTAGCAATAACAAGGCCCACTCCCAGATATCTGGTAGCCATTCCTCCTGTTTCCCTGGGCAATCAGATGAGGCCGGGCATCTTCTCAGATGGCAACCACCACAGATCAGACCTGGGACTGAAACACAGGCCCCGTGAGTAAAGGATTTGCCAGAGGCAGTACTGGCTTGGATGGAACACGGGGACTAGAAAACGCACCCCCAGAGCTGGGAAACTCCCAGGGTGGGGCTGATCCAAAGGACCACTCTACTGAGCCTAAGACACACCTGGCCCTCAGGGGATCATCAGCCTATAGACAAAGAAGGCCAAGAGGTTACAACTGACATCAAACCGTGCTGCAAATACAAACCTGCAGGAGTAAAAACAGGGCCTGAGGCACAGGTTTGGGAAACTCAAGTCAGCCTATCCTCTGCAGAGGAAATCATCAGCGTCTCTTCAGAATCAGAATCAATCTCGCACAGGGTAGTTCTTTTCAACAAGTAACATAAATAAAGGGTGGGGCTGGAACTGAGTGAACACCCCCAGACTCCATCAAGTCCCTGAGGTTGACAGGCCTCACCACCCCCTGCTGGATAGAGGCCAAGAGCAGTGGCTTAGACAAGCAGATAAAGACTTCCCCTGGGATTTAGGCAGGTGCAAACCTCTGGACTATATGCTCACTGCAGATAACTGACTGGAT
>CAUYPK010008793.1:0-14822 GCA_963574355.1 Loris lydekkerianus | reverse complement strand
ATTCTGTGAGCTATGATGCCACAGCACTCTTCCCAAGGGGATAGAGTGAGATTCTGTCTCAAAAAATATAAATAAATAAATATTCCCTAGATATCCAGTTTTGGTCTTGCTAAGGTCAACGAATTCTATCCTTACCTGGGGAGGGCTATCAGTATGAGGAGAATATGATGGCTTGTACTTAAAGAAAATAAATAAAACGTACCCAGCCTCACTCATTACATGAAAATTCACTAACTTTGACCAGCTGGCTACAAATTCGGGGGTTCCCATAGTTTCATTATGATGAAGGCTTGCAAATTAGGACCAGTGAAAGAAAGAGACACATATGACAGACAGAATGCAGAGCTACAGCTAAGAGTGTCCCAAGCTTTGTGCCCTCGGGACTGTGTTATCATCCTGGCACTGCTGTGTTGTGATGAGCAGAGCATTGCCAACCCAAGAAGCTCATCCTACTTGGTGCCTAGAGTATATATGGAAGCTTCATTAAGTAGGCAAAATTAGATTTATTATTCCTACACAGTTTTTTTAGAGGAAACTCTGCCCTGGTCTTTAGCATTAGATTGGCTTCCTGCTTTAGAGACCTTGAGAATCACAAGAATAGCATGTGAGTTCTGTGCTTGCAGGATTTCAGAAAACTGGCCTCCAAGGGAGAATGTATATGTGAGTTGTGGCAATACGAGGCCTAAAGGTTATGGTAAAGATCCTCTAGGTTCCAAAGGTCTCTTGACTCCAGAGATCTTGCTTAAGGTCTGAGATTTTGCAAAACAAATTGGAGACATTCTGACACTTTCATATTTCACCTTTTTTAAAGCTGATGTCTGCTAAATAACTTTTAAGCACCGTTTCCTGCTTTGTGATTATAAATGGGACCCCAGAGTTCCTCAGTCCCCCAACAGAGACTTTGTGTCAAGCCTCTTGATTCCTCCCCTCATCTGGTGACCCAAACCACTTTGTGTTTTGAACTGAATTTCTAGCCACCCTCTGTCTCTGAAGATCAGGCTGATTTCACATCTATTCCTCAGGAAATTTCAAGGGGATAGAGGAAACCTCCCAGGGGCAGGGACAAGTGTCAGTCACACCTCTCTTTGGGTAACGGTAATACTTCCCTACACAAATACCCATGGCATTTCTTTGTTTTGAATTATAAGGCTAATTTAAAGAGTATTTTGGAGGCAGGTATGGAGGCTTATGACTGTAATTCTAGCACTCTGTGACACCAGGGCACTCTATGCAGGGTGACAGAGTGAGACTGTCTCAAAAAAAAAAAAAAAAAAAAGTATTTTTGTTACAAAGTAGCAACATAAATAAAGCTGATATTTGCCCTTGACAACTTATGTGGCGGATCTCCTGTACTTTCGATACATTTTAATCCATTTATTTTATATCTTTTTTTCTCAAAACATTAGGGGCATATATACCTCCCCAGAAGGTTCCCTGCATTCTCTTTATGCCAATGGGATATTGTACAAAGCCTTGGAAGGAATGGAGTGGATCTTTGATGTTCTCCCCACCTTCCTTTTCTGAAATTTCCTGTAACCTAGCAGCCTCTCTGGTGCCCCGCACTGTTTGATCAGCAGGTGGAGTGGAGGACCCTACTTTTCACTCGTAACCCTCCTTGTGGGGAGCATCATTCAGTATTTTCCAGATTATCATTGTTGCTCTGCTTTTAACTAGCTATCTGCATAAAAAAGTAACAGTAACCTCTTAATGCTAAAATACTAAGGTCTGATAAAAGATTTAGTGTGTTCTTCTTCCCAGATACATTTGATTTTGAAAAGAAATTTCTGTAAAGTTCATAGGGATGATTCTCTAATTGCGGATTTCAGGCAAGGGGGGATGATATATTTCACAGAAGTCCTGCTGAGGAGTAAGCCATGTGGCTATTTGGGGAAAAGATGTTCTAGGCAGAGGGTTGCAACAAATGCAAAGACTTGAGGCTGATGTGTGCTTTATATATTCAAAAACAGCAGGGAGGCCAGGGTGCCTGGAGCAAGGGAGACAGCAATAGAAGACACGATCAGAAAAATAACTGGATTATGCTGTTTTGATGAGAATAAATTGAAGAGGGGGCCAAGGATGGAAGCAGAAAGACCACTTAAGTGGCTCTTGAAATAACATAGGCAAGAGATAATGGTGACTTGCAACAGCAGTGGAAGTTGTGAAAGTCTAATTTTTAATACATTTTTCAGAGTAAACCCAACAGAATTTGCTTATGTATTTGACATCAAGTGAGAAAGAGTCAACAATTCCATGCTTCTTACCCTGAATAGCTGAAATGATGGGAAAGACTGGACAGAACAGGTTTGGAGGGGCAGTTTGGGAGCTGTTTTAAGCATATACTTTCAGAGGCTATTAGAGAATGTGGAACTTTCCAGTAGCCATTTGTATTACATGAGTATGCAATTTGTTGTGTGTGTGTTTTTTAATGAGTCTCTGTCACCCTGGGTAGAGTACTGTGGCATCATACCTCACAGCAACCTCAAACCCTTGGGCTGAAGTGATCCTCTTGCCTTAGCCTCCTGAGTAGCTAGGATTACAGGCACCTACCAAAATGCTCAGGTAATTTTCTTTTTCTATTTGTAGTAGAGACAGGGTCTCACTCTTATTCAGGCTGATCTCCAACTCCTAAGCTCAAGCAATCCATCCACCTTGGCCTCCCAAAGTGCTAGGATTACAGGTGTGAACCACTTTGCTGGCCCAATAAGGTATTGAATTATAAACAGGACCTAAGACCAGGTAAGGCAATTTGGAAGCTTGGCTTGAAGAGGTAAATTTAGAAGCCATCAGCGTAATGATTATTGAGAACCCAGAGACTTGATGAAATCATCAAAGAAGTAAGCGTAGATAAAAAGGACGAGAAGTCTCAGGACTGGTTCTGGAGCAGAGGACACTGAGAAGGAAAGATACGTGTGGGGGGAACCAGGAACCAAAAGCAAGTGAAGAAAACACGTCAGGGAGGAAGGTGAGATCAACTCTGTCAAATACCATTGTCAGGTTAAGTAAGATGAAAAAAAGATTTGACTATTGAATTTAGCAAAGTGGAAGGCATTGCTGATCTTGCAGGAAAAGTTTATTGGGTTCACGAAGGGTCAAACCCTTCATGATTTGTCAATTCAAGAAAGAAATTGAGGGTGGGGAAGAGACAGGAATTGAACATGAAGTATTGAAAACACTTTTAAGAAAGAAAGAACAGCAACAACAAAAAGAAAGAAACCACTTTTAAGAAGTTTTACCTAAAAGGGAAGTGGATTTGTCTCTGGTTTGGAAGTGTTAAAAGAAAACAAAAAGGGAAAGAAAAAGATCACTTTTGGAATGGCAATGTGAGGAGCTCTGAAGACCCCTCCCAAAATAAGCATAACTACTGAAATTATTTCAAAAGGCAACAACTTTTAAAAATCTTTGGAAATTACCTAACGGCATGCAATAAATTAAGAAACATTTATTAAAAAAAAAAAACTAGCTGGGTGTAGTCGCTCACACCTGTAATCCTAGCACTCTGAGAGGCTGAGGTGGGTGGATCACCTGAGCTCAGGAGCTTGAGACCTGCTTGAGCAAGTGAGACCCCATCTACTAAGAATAGAAAAACTAGCCGGGCATTGTAGCTGTACCTGTAGTCCCAGCTACTTGGGAGCTGAGGCAAGAGGATCTCTTGAGCCCAAGAGTTTGAGGTTGCTGTGAGGTATGACACCATGCCACTCTACCCAGAATGCCAGAGTGAAACTCTGTCTCAAAGAAATAAAAAAAGAAAAGAAAGGAAAAGTTCCTGTCTTGTTCAATGTTTGCATATTTTATGTGCTGCCTGGGACAACTCTTCTTCCAGTGTGGTGCAGAGAAGCCAAAAGCAGTGAGTTTTCATTGTGTAAGTCGCACTTCATGCATTACCTTATTTATGCCTCATCCCTTCCTGTAAGGTAGGCTTTCTGTCCTCATTGAACAATAAAATTGACAGTCTGCTCCCAGTGTGACAGTGGTCCATAGGAGGACACAGTCATGGGAAAGGAGGGAAATTATTGCATTATTTCTTCCAACACTTGTTTTTCAAAGAACTGTTTTTGTAGTCCTGGCCCAGTGGCTTACACCTGTAATCCTAGCACTCTGAGAGGACAGGTCAGGTGGATTGCTTGACCTCAAGAGTTGACGACCATCCTAAGCAAGCGCGAGATGCTGTCTGTACTAAAAATAGATAAAACTAGCCTGTGCTGTGGGGAGCACCTGCAGTCCCAGCTACTCTGGAGGCAGAGGCAAGAGGATGGCTGGAACCCAGGAGTGTGAGGTTGCTATGAACTATGACACCAGGATGCTCTAGCCTGGGGCAACAGAGTGAGCCTCTGTCTTGAAAAAACTTTTCTTATTTTCATAAAAATCACAAAATCATTTCTTCCTTTGTAAGAAAAAGGTAAGTAACACCAAAAAAGAAAACAAACATTTGATATAACTAGTATTAAAGCCAGTTGCATATTTATTTCAACATGTATGTATGTAAGCCTATTTAAATATATTAGTAGGCTTTATTCCTTAGAGCAGCTTTAGATTTGCAAGTAAAAAAACTGAGCAGAAAGTACAGAGAATCCTTTCCCCCCCACACACAGTTTCCCCTATTATTATTAACATCTCGTTTTAGTTATTATCTTTTTTATAATTGATGAACTAATAATGATACATTCCTGTTAACTAAAATCTGTAATTTGGGGCGGCATCTGTGGCTGAGTAGGGCACTGGCCCCATATACTGAGGATTGCAGTTTTGAACGCGGCCCTGGCCAAACTGCAACAAAAAAATAGCTGGGCCTGGTGGCAGGTGCCTGTAGTCCCAGCTACTCAGGGGTCTGAGGCAAGAGAACCACCTAAGCCCAAGAACTGGAGGTTGCTGTGAGCTGTGACGCCATGATACTCTACTGAGGGCAACAAAGTAGGACTTTGCCTCTAACAGAAAAAAGAAAAACTAAAATTTGTAATTTATATCAAGCTTCACTCTTTGGGTTGTGCAGTTCTGTGGAGTTTGTCAGATGTCCACCATTACCCACAGAAGTGTCATATGAAAGTGTTTTACTGCCCTGAAAATCCCCTGTGCACCACCCATGCATTCTTCTCACCCTCCCCGTGGCAACCACTGATCTTTTTACTGTGTTTATAGTTTTGCCCAGTGATTTTCAACCACAAAAAATTTTAAAGATCATTAATTAAATTATTTTCTAAAGCACAGTAATTGAAGTGTCCCTCGGAAATTGAACTATAGGTTCAAGTGCTGTGAGATAAAAAAGGGTTAAAAATACTGGTTTTACCTTTTCCAGAATGTTATATAGTATGCAACATACAGAGTATAGCTGTTTCAAATTGGCTACTGTTGCTGACAAATAGACATTTAAGGCTCTTCCATGACTTGTGTATCTGTTCACCTATGTTTTTTTTTTTTTTTTTTTTTTTTTGAGACAGAGCCTCAAGCTGTCACCCTCGGTAGAGTGCAGTGACATCACAGCTCACGGCAACCTCCAACTCCTGGGCTCAAGCGAGTCTTCTGCCTCCGCCTCCCAAGTATCTGGGACTATAGGCGCCTGCCACAACGCCCGGCTATTTTTTGGTTGCAGCCGTCATTGTTGTTTGGCGGGCCTGGGCTGGATTTGAACCCGCCAGCTCAGGTGTATGTGGCTGGCACCTTAGCCGCTGGAGCCACAGGCGCTGAGCCCACCTATTTTTTTTTTGAGACAGAATCTCACTTTGTTACCCTTTGTAGAGTACTATGGCGTCATAGCTCACAGCAACCTCAAACTCCTGAGCTTAATTGGTCTTCTTCCCTCAGCCTCCTGAGTAGCTGGGACTACAGGTGCTTGTCACGATACCTGGCTACTTTTTCTATTTTTGGTAGAGACAGGGTCTCGCTCTTCCTTAGGCTGGTTTTGAACTCCTGAGCTCAAGTGATCCACCTGCCTCAGCATCCCAAAGTGCTAGGATTACAGGCATGAGCCACTGTGCCTGGCCCAAAAGTTTTTAATTTTCATGAAGTCAACTTTTTCTACTTTTTCTTTTGTATATTTGCTTTTGTTGTCACATTCAAGAAGCCATCATTACCTAATTCAGAGCCATAAAGATTTACTCCTATGTGTTCTCCTAAGAGTCGTATAGTGTTAACTCTAATATTTAGGCCTTTGGTTCACTTTGAGCTAATTTTTCTGTATAGTATTATACAGAATACTGGTAGGAGGTCCAGCTTCATTCTTTTGTATGTGGATAACCTGTCTCCTAGTATCATTTGTTGAAAAGACTTCTTTTTACATTGAAATGTCTTAGCAGTCTTATCAAAAACAGTTGATTATAAATGTAAAAGTTTATTTGTGAACTCTCCCTTCTATTCCATTGACCCTATTTGTTATATGTAGTACCAGTAAAATCTGTTTTGATTATTGTAACTTTGTAGTAAATTTTGATGTTAGGAATAGTGAATCTTCCAATTTTGTTCTTTTTCAAGATTGTCTCAGCTATTCTGGATTCCATGCATTCTCTCAGGAATTTTAGGATCATCTTGTCAATTTCTGCAAGAAGTTAATGAAATTTGAATGTAGATTTTATTAAATATGTTGATCAATTTAGGGACTACTTCTATCTGAACAATATTAGGTCTTATAATCCATAAACATGGAGGGTTTCTTTCCATTTATTTTTGTCTTCTTTAAATTTTTTTTAAAATAATTTATTTTTATTTATTTATCTTTTTTGCAGTTTTGGCTGGGGCTGGGCTTGAACTCGCCACCCACGGTATATGGGGCCGGTGCCCTACTCCTTGAGCCATAGGCACTGCCCATGTTTCTAAGTTTCAGTGTATAAAATTTATACTTCCTTTTTTTTTTTATGATATTGTAAGTGGAAATGTTTTCTTAATTTTGTTTCCAGATTGTTTATCACAAGTATATGACTGATTTTAGTATATCAGTCTTGTGTCCTATAAGCTTGCTGAAATACTAAGTTTTAAATTAAAGAGACAAAAAATTGTTGAATTTTTTTTTTCCCTAAACATCATTTGACCTACATAATGTCCCAACAGGTATACTAGATTATGTCTTAAGGCTTTCCTAGGACATATGGGTAGAAATTAGCTGTAGTTTCCTGCATGCCATGCTAATTAATTAATTAATATTTTCTCTGAACTCACACCCATGAAGAGAGTTGTTTAAATTGAAAATGATTATATATAGAGTTGAGATATGAAGGAATCTGGCTGTATATTCTGGATTCAATCTCAAGCACACTCATGACAGAGTGATTTCAAGTTACCACTTAAAGGAACTTTGCATTCTGAACATTTTGATTTGTTTGTTCATCCATGCTTTTGACCTGAATCCTTTTCTTTCTTTCTTTTTTTTTTTTTTTTTTTTTTTTTTGTTTGTTTGGTTGGTTAATTCCTTCTGAAATTCTTTGTTTCATTCTTTTTTCTTCTTTTTTTATATTTGTTTTACTTTGGTTCTGTCTTCAATTGAGCTCAAATTTGTAGAAGAAAAGAATCAATAGATAAAAATATCAAGATGGTTCACGGGTACCTTTTGGTAATTTTGTCACTTTATATGACTTGACTTTTAATAGGCTCATGATAAATATCTATCGGGATTAAGCACTGAATTCCAAACTCCACTGTTATTTCAATCTGGAGTAGATCGAGAAGAGGAAAAGAAAGAGGTACGTAATAATATTGCTTTTAGATATCAATATTTCTCCTATGATAGTATGTGTGAAATTGGAAATATTTATAATTATTAAGGAGCTAGTACCACAAATTCTATAGATTAAGGAAAAAAAATTGCTTGAGTCATTATAATATGTTGAATTTCTCTTTCACCCTCTAGTCACACTAAGGACTTAGGATGTACTGACGTGAAATCAGAGATCTGATCCTAGTGAATATTCTCCAGCTAGTGTGTATTTGCTGCTATAACTTACTTAAAGGAAGGTTAATTTATAGCTTTCTTTTTTCCCTTTTCAATCTAAAGTTAGCCATGCACCAGAATCAAATATGGAAGTTTTTCTCAAAATACAATTACCTGGATCCAAACTAGATCTTTTCAGAGACCAGAGAACCTTTTCAGGTTCCTGAACTGGTATCTGAAAAGGTAGATTTAGGGCATTTGTGTTAAAAAATACCACTGGTGATTCTGTTACTTTTGTCAATAGTAAGAACTTCTATTTAGGCTTTCAGTAATTTTTACAAAAAAGCCCTGGTATATACATACATTTTGAGTACTTTTGAGTACCTTGTGGACTTAAAAGAAAATAGGTAAGTCCAGAGGTCTGAACAGATCACACTCAGTGTAATAGCACTTGCTTTGATCAGACTTGTTTCTGTTTATGAGTGTGATGCTCTAATGTACCTCAGTCCTTGAATCCTCTGTACCATGTTAGGCTAAGCTTAAAGTATGCTTTTATGGTACAGTTTTAATTTGGAATAGTTAAAGTGACTGTTGTTCTGTTATAAAATACCTCTCATATTCTTTCTGTTGCCCTGCTTTTGTGGTACTTACTACTTGAGAATACAGAGTAAATGTAATATATATCATCTCAAATACAATCATTTCCTCAAGTACTGTTGACAGGGAACTGTACTAAGGACAACTAAATTAGTACTTCTCTTGTTTGTTAACATATAATAGCTATGTGTTTGAAAATATTAAATTCTTGTTGTATATGATATCCTTAGTCACTATAGACAGAAGGAAATTTAAAACTTAACACTTGTGGTCAGGCATGGTATCTGTAATCCTTGCATTCTGGGAGGCCAAGGCAGGTGGATTGCTTGAGCTCAAGAGTTCAAGACTAACCTGAACAAGAGTGAAACCCCATCTCTACTTAAATAAATAAATAAATAAATAAATAAATAAATAAATAATAGAAAAACTAGCTGGTGTGGTGGCACAGGCCGGTAGTCCCAGCTACTCAGAAGGCTGAAGCAAGAAGATTGCCTAAGCCCAGGAGTTTGAGGTTTCTGTGAGCTATGATGCCACGGCTCTTTAGTCAGGAGCAACAGAATGAGACTCTGTCTCAAAAAAAAAAAAAACCACAAAAAATTTAACCCGTGTAATTTCTGTATCATATGGTTTTCTTTCTGCTCCTCTGAGAAAAAAATTTGAATAATTTTAACTTCTTTCCTTTAGCGTCAAAAGCAATACCTAAGACATAGACGGCTTTTTATGGACATCGAGAGAGAAAAAGTTAAAGAACAACAAAGGCAGAAAGAACAAAGGAAGAAAATTGAAAAGTAAGTTCTTTGTTCCTCATTGTGAGCCTTACATCATTTATGATGTTTTTGGAAGCTAAATTTTAGAAAAAGGTGATGGTTTTGCCATCTCATCCATACTGGAAACAATACTTTTTATCTGGATAGAGTATTGGAAGATGGTGAACAGCTATGTCTTTTTTTGTTGATTAGTTTTTTAATAGATTTTATTTTTTAGAGCAATTTTGGGTTCACAGCAAAAGTGAGCACAGAATTCCCATGTACCCTCTGTCCTGCACATGCATAGCCTTGGCCACTGTCACTTTCCTGTACCACTGTCCTTACATGTGATGAACCTACACTTGACACATTATTATTATCCAAAATCCATACTTTACATTAGGGTTCAATTTTGGTGTTGTGCATTTTGTGGGTTTTGAGTATATATAATGTAATGTGTCCAACATTATAGCATCATACAGAGTCATCACTGCCCTAAAAATCTTCTGTGCTCTGCCTGTTCCTCCCTCCTCATCCCCCAACCCCTGGCAATCATTAAACTCTACTGTCTCCTGCTTTTGCCTTTTACAAATGCCTTTTACTGTCACATAGTTGGAATCATACAGTATTTATGGAACCTTTTCAGATTGGCTTCCTATACTTAGAAATAAGCATTTAAGGCTCTTCAAGCTTTTTTATTGCTTTGTAGCTCATTTCTTTTTAGCACTGAATAATATCCTGTTGTTTTGATGTATCATAGTTTAGTTCATTCACCTGCTGAAGAACATCTTAGTTGCTCCAAGGATTTGGCAGTTATAAATAACGTTACTACAAATATCTGTGTACAAGTTTCTGTGTGGACATAAGTTTTCAGCTCATTTGGGTAAATAACAAGGAGTGCAGTTGCTGGTTTATATGGTAAGAGTATATTTAGCTTTATAAGACACTGCCAAATTGTCTTCCCATGTGGCTATGCCATTTTGCATTACACCATCAGTGAATGTGAGTTCTTGTTGCTCCACATCCTTGTCAGCATTTGGTGTTGTCAGTATTTTGAATTTTGGCCATCCTAATAGGTATGTAGAAGTATCTCATTTAAAAAAATTTAAATTTCCTATGACATATGATATGGAGCATTTTTACCTATGCTTATTTGTCATCTGTATTATCTTTGGTGATGTGTCTGTTCAGGTCTTTTGCCCATTTTTAATTTTTTATTTTGAGATAGAGTCTAATTTTTTCACCCTTGGTAGAGTATCATGGCATCATAGCTCACAGCAACCTCAAACTCCTGGGCTCAAGTGATTCTTCTGTCTCAGCCTTCCGAGTAGCTGGGACTACAGGCACCCGCCACAATGCCCGGCTATTTTTAGACATGGGGCCTTACTCTTGCTCAGGCTGGTCTCAAATTCCTGAGCTCAGGCCACAGACCTGCCTCAGCCTCCTAGAATACTAGGATTATAGGTGTGAGCCACTGCACCTGGCCTTTGTCCATTTTTTAATCTGTTTATTTTCTTATTGTTAAACTTTAAGAATTCTTCATATATTTTGAATAATATTTCTTTATCAGATATGCCTTTTGAAAACTTTTTTCCCAGTCCATGGTATTTCTTTTCATTTCTTTTTTTTTTTTTCTTTCTTTTTTTTTTTTGCAGTTTTTGGCCGGGGCTGGGTTTGAACCCACCACCTCTGGTATCTGGGGCCAGCAACCTACTCCTTTGAGTCACAGGTTCTGCCCCTTCTTTTCATCTCTTAACAGCATCTTTCAAAGAGTGGAAGTTTTTAATTTTCATGAAGTCAAACTTAACAGTTCTTTCTTTGATAGATTGTGCCTTTGGTGTTATATATAAAAAATCATTGCCATACCCCAAGTCACCTAGATTTCCTCCTATATTGTCTTCTACGAGTTTTCTAGTTTGATATTTGATATTTAGCTGTATTTTGAGTTAGTTTTTGTGACAAGCATAAGAACTGTGTGTATTTTGTTTTTGGCGTGTGGATACCCAGTTGTTCCAGCACCAATTATTGAAAAGACTTCTCTTTTCTTCATTGTGTTGCTTTTGCTCTTTTGTCAAAGATCAGTTAGCTGTATTTGTGTGGGTCTATTTTTTAACTGTATTCTGTTCCATTGGTCTGTTTGTTCTTTTGCCAGTACCACACTGTCTTGTTACTTTAGCTTTACATATTTATTTTTATTGATATATAACAATTATACATATTTGGGGGTACATTTGATATTTTGATACAGGCATATAAAGTGTAATAATCTAGTTAGGGTATAGTAACCATTACCTCAAACATTTATCATTCCTTTGTATTAGGAAACTTCCAGATCTTCTTTTCCAGATGCAAATTATTATTAACGACAATCACCTTCTGTGCTATCAATAAGTAGAACGTATTTTTTCTATCTAACTCTACCACTTTTATTACCAACCATTTTTCAACTTCTCCCCTCTGAACTTTTCAACCATCATTCTACCTTCTCCCTCCATGGGACCCACTTTTTTTAGCTCCCACATGTAAGTGGCCATATGTGCCATTTGTCTTTCTGTGCCTTTCTGGTTTATTTCATTTAATATAATGACTTCCAGTTCCATCCATGTTGCTGCAAATGACCAGGATTTCATTCTTTTATATGGCTGGATGGTATTCTGTTGTGTACATATTCTACATTTTCTTTATTCATTTGTTGATGTAATATCTTTTCGATTGTGACTTGTCAAGGGCTACAGTAAACATGGGGATTCTGCTATCCTTTTGATTTGCTGATTTCTTTTCCTTTGGATAAATACCCAGTAGTGGAATTGCTGGATCATATGAAAGTTCTATTTTTGGTTTTTTGAAAAACCTTCATACTATTTTCCGTAATTGCTATGCTAATTTACGTTTCTACCAATAGTGTCTGACAATTCCCTTTTCTCTGCATCCTCACCAGCCTTTGTTATATTTTGTCTTTTGGTAATATTCTAGCTTGAGTGAGATGATATCTCATTATGTTTTTGATTTGTATTTTACTGCTGACTAGAGATGTTGAGCATTTTTTCATATGCCAAACAAGTGTGAGTACCTGTGAAGATGAGAAATGTTTATTCAGATCCTTAGCCCACTTTTAATGGAGTTATTTAGTTTTTTTGTTTCAGGCCACCAGCAGTGTTTAGGTACCAGTAGTGCTGAGTGAAATAATTTGATTCACAGGCCACCTGACAACTAGTGTGGGTGTCTGCAGTGGTGATGGTAGGGGAGGCAGGCCTATCCTTAAGTCCCTGGATGGTTTACCTGGGTGCTGGAAGCAGCAATTGGAGTGTATAGCTTTAGAGTAAGTCTTAAGCTTGGGTGCTTCCAACCTTTCAACTTTGTTCTTCTCCTTCAATAGTGTGCTGGCTATTCTGGGACTTTGGCCTCTCTATGTAAACTTTAGAATAAGTTTGTTGATATTGACAAAATCAGTTAATGAAATTTTTATTGGCATTACATTGATTATATAGGTCAAGTAGGGAAGAACTGACAACTCAACAATATTGATTCTTTCCATAATCATGGAATATCTCTCTCTCCATTTGTTTAATTCTCCCTTGATTTCTTTCATCAGCATTTTATCATTTGGCTCATATAGATAATGTTTTGTTAGATTTATATTTAAGTATTTCATTTTGGGGAATGCTAATGTAAATGATGCTGTTTCTTTAATTTCAAATTCCACCTGTTCATTGCTAGCCTATAAGAAAGAGATTGATTTTTGTACATTAAACTTACGTCTTTCAACCTTGTTGTAATCACTTACTAGTTCTAGGAGTTCTTCTGGTGATTCTATGATCTATGAACAAAGAGTTTTATTTCTTTCTTCCCAATCTGTATACCTTTTGTTTCCTTTCTTATTTCATTAGCTATAGGATTTTCAGTACAGTGTTATAAAGGAGTGGTGAGAAGGTACATTCCTACCTTATTGGCAAGAAAACTTATAGTTCTTACCATTAAGTATGTTGTTAGCTGTTAAGTTTTTTGCAGATATTCTTTTTTTTTCTTTAATATTTTTTATTATTTGGGATTGATCAAGGGCACAAAGCATTAGGTTACAATGATTGCATTTCTTAGGGAAAGCCCCTCTTATAATTGTAGTTTAAAAAAAATTTTTTTTTTTTTTTAAACAGAGTCTCACTTTGTTGTCCTTGGTAGTCATAGCTCATAGCAACCTCAGCTATTTTTTTTTTTTAGAGACTAGCTCTTACTCAGCTCAGGCTGCTCTTGAACTTAGGCAATCCACTCACCTCAGCCTCCCAGAGGGCTAGGATTACAGGTATGACCCACTGTGCCTGGCTTTGCTGATATTCAATATCAAATTGAGGAAGTTCTTTTCTATCAGTTATATTTTTTTAATAGACAAGTTTTTACTAAATTCTCCTTGGAGCTCAGCCTCAATTATCTTGACATATTTAGTACCATCTCCTGACTGCTTAACAATATATAATGCAAAAATTTATAATGAAATCGTATGGATCTAATTTGATGATTTATTTCATCAAATGTCATTGACTTACTATGTATAAGGCACTAAACACAGTGCTAATAATATATGAAAATACTTTGAGATTTGTGAAGTGCTATAATATATAAGGCAATAACACTTTTATTTTGTAATATGGTGTGTAATACTATAATGAAAATTGCTGTGGTGTTACTCTAAAGAGCTGGAAATGTGTTCAAATAGCCTAACAGGTAGTCTTTGGACCTAAAAGTTTCCTAATTATTTTCCAATGCTATTTCAACTCAAAGAAAGAAAATAAACCTTTTAATTAGTAATCCTTTCCTTCTCCAGCATTACTAATAAGTTTTCCTTCATCTTAATGAGCAATTGTTTCTATAATGGCAGTATTCTTTATTTAGAAGAATTCTTTAAAAAAAGAAACAGCATGTACCATTGATAGCAGCCATGGCAAAGGAAATGTTTATTGAATTCTTTTAGGTGTTTTCACATATATTTTCATATATTCTTTATAGTTTTTTTCATGAGATTGCTCATTTGAACCTACTATTTGTGGGACTGAGCTCAAGTATAAATGCAGGTTTATCTTAAAGAGAAACTTCTCTAAAGAAGACAGACGCAAAATCTACAAACACATGAAAAAAAGCTCATCCTTAATCATCAGAGAAATGCAAATCAAAACTACTTTGAGATATCGCCTAACCCCAGTAAGAGTAGCTCACATAACAAAATCCCAAAACCAGAAATGTTGGCGTGGATGTGGAGGAAAGGGCACGCTTGTACACTGCTGGTGGGAATGCCCACTAATACGTTCCTTCTGGAAGGATGTTTGGAGAATACTTAGAGACCTAAAAATAGACCTGCCATTCGATCCTATAATTCCTTTACTAGGTATATACCCAGAAGACCAAAAGTCACAATATAACAAAGACATCTGTACCAGAATGTTTATTGCAGCCCAATTTATAATTGCTAAGTCGTGGAAGAAACCCAAGTGCCCATCGACCCACGAATGGACCAGCAAATTGTGGTACATGTATACCATGGAATACTATGCAGCCTTAAAGAAAGATGGAGACTTTACCTCTTTCATGTTTACATGGATGGAGCTGGAACATATTCTTCTTAGCAAAGTATCTCAGGA